>CAIGRK010067588.1:0-25695 GCA_903798315.1 Fraxinus greggii
ATATAATAGACTTCGGAACAAAAATCTATATGATATGAGTAGATGTTTAAATGACGAAGAATTATACTAAACGTTTACCAATATCAGAGCTATTACATTGAATGAAAATTACAACAAAAAATTGAACTAATATTTACAATGTGTGGCCAAAGTTGAGCAAACTGCGGCTGCGATAGGGTTACGGGGCTTAAGTAAAGCTGCGGTCCGTGACACCAAGGGTGGAGAAGGAAGTTGAGAGTGGAAAATACTTAGATCTCTTCCTGTTGGAAAGGCAGAAGTCCTGATATTCCAGAGTCATTTTGATGTTGCTTGATCGAAGTAGCAATTACTATGCCATAACATTATCTCATGTAAGCCATGACATAGACAAATCATCATATCCTTTCAAAGAGTAAATTACAAAAGAGTGGAAGAAGGACGAACTAAGTTGAGCACACAAGCAGTGGCGAAGCCAAAAATTTTTGTTCGGGGCCAACAGTAGTTGATGGTTTTATGGTAGTAGACAATCAATAGTGTAGTGGTAACTAGCAAAGAGAGGCATTTGAAGAAAACAATAAAGCTTTTATATTTGAAAATGAATAAAACATTTATATCTGAAAGATTAGTTATGTATCAAGTAAATTCAGTATTGTCTTGCTAACTTTATCTATCAAAAAATTAGCTCGTGCTTTATGCAAGCTCGCACACCTCTCTCTCTCTCTCTCTCTCTTCATCTCTCGATGATGATTAAGCCCATGTTTTAGCCCCATTATTAAAAACTTATTTTTAACTACATATTCTCTTAATAAAATAATTTTAAATGTACATTCAAAAAATTTTCCACTTGTTAAATGAAACTTCTAAATACCTTGTTAAGTTTGCATATGCCTTCTTGTGTTCTTCTTGCTATTTGTGATGGAAGTTTGCTATCTTCATCTGTATTTTATCGATTTTTCATTCATGGAGGTTTCGATGTGGGGCTTTTTTTGTTTACCGTTATTTTGTGCTTCGATGTGTGTCTAGGGTTTCGCTTCTCCTATTTTGTAAATCAGGATTTTAATATCAATTTAGAAGTTCTGTAATGCATTTATACACTTCTCTTTTGTTGTATGAAATGATGATACTAAAATAATGGAGAATTTTTTTTGGCTCACTTTTCGTTTGCCCTTACACATGTTCAAAACTTTCCTCACTTTATCATTTAACTATTTTGCAGTTTAGGTATTTCAAAGAAGAAGGAATTCCTTTGGGAGAATGTCAAAATCGGAATTTCACATACCGTTTGAGGTGATTGTCTTTCATTTTATATTCTCATAGCGGTTATGCATAATAAGAGGAGTTTGAGAATTAATAAGCATTCTCATATCAACACTATGGATCCATCCACGTGCATTTGTTTTTTTTTCTTTATTGAACTTACTATTTTATGATTAAAATAGTAAATTTATTCCTTTCCATTCATATTTGCTGACGATGTTTTCACTGAAATCTGTACGCTTGAGAGTGAAATAGAATTCACTTCCAATTTTCAAGTTCAAGATCATAGTATCACAAATTTCATAAATCTGCATTCGTTCTTTTTATCATTTGACGGTAATTTTGTATGTTAAATACTTCCTTCGCTTCCCAAAAACTCATTCTATGTACATCTCTCTCGTGAATCTTTAATACTTAATACACTAATATTACCTCCAACAAAATTCAAGCCATGCATTGCATGGCCATAAAACACTACTAGAAAATCACTTATTTTGTGGTACATCAAAAAACAAAATTAATAAAAAAAAATATATACTACTTTGGGCTGATAATAAACGCTGATAACCATGTCATGTTTTGCAAAAGATGTATTATTGGTGGACACAATTTAGCGCGCTCAATATAAACGATAAGTGAAATTACCAATGGTTTTTGATATTTTACCACGATGGCGTGTTGTAGACATCAACCGATGTTAGTTTGATACAAAGTGATCAATCGAGAATTCGATATAAAGATATTCATTTTCCAATTATAAATGTATTTTATAATGTTAAAAAAAATTGATTTTTGTTGGAAATCACTCTTATTTTCTTTCCATTATCACCTTCAGTGTTGCTGTTTGAATTTGTAATTCTAACACCCTTTCTTATTGGATTAAATTATCACGACAAGGGTGAAATGGAGGGAGACGTAGAGACGCAAGATGAAGGGAGAAAACCTTTTCGAGCAAGTCAAGCCTAGCCAATCCTCAAGGCGCGCATCGAAATGTCTAGTCAACTTCTGCACCTCAACGCACTTGGGAAAAATCAGCTAGCTCTGGGTTCTAGTGGCATTTCACCTAGAAGTCGGGCTTACTGTCGAATGTCTATTTTCTCATTTGATCCCCCTTACATTGACAACATCATCTTAATTTGTGCATTAACTCAACTTATAAGTATTTAAAGAAAGAAACGACGATATTTAAGCAAAACTCTATCTAAATTAAATGCTAACTTGTATGCAAAGTCACGCTAAATCACTTTTGTAACCGAGAAAGTAAAAAAAAAAAGTGTAAAATGTTTCATGGTCACATGAAAAATAAATAAAATTGGACTTGATTGACAATCTTATTGCCTTTGCTAGTCATATTGAAATCCATATGAGTATATATATTTTTTCCATTTATATGTCCCTAAAATTTATGAACTTTATTATTTTATTATATGCATAAAATTTTTTCCCCCTTTCAACGACACCAAAACATACACTTCCACAAAATGTACACCAATTTAGACTCTTCAGCAAGAATTCATTGAACAAAAATTTCTTTTCCAAAACTAAATAAAGTTGAAATAGATATAAACTAATTAATTTCTGAAGTTATAAAACGAAAGTGAGCTTGTCGAGATAGTCATCCACATCTCTATTAATTAAGTCACCTAACAAATTGTTGCAATTAATGTTCACTTTATAAACAAGAGCCTCTTAGGACATGCAAAATGTTTACCAATGGTCAATATGATTAATTGAACAATACTATAATTAAAAACCAATGGATTGAAACAAGTAATACAGTGGACCAATGGGTCCAGATATCGTTATCACGAAGACAACTATCTAACAGTTGGTTAAACTATTCCAATTTTAATTTGATCGAAATCAGATAATAAGATTTGCGATTGGTGTCTAAATTATTTTAACTAATCCAAATTAATCTAACGTACACAATTAATCGAATTTGAGTTTTAAAAGTATAAATGTGAATGCTAGAACTTACAATTTTACCTATGAATCCCCTTAATTCGCCAATCAAGATTCATTACTATTATAATGTTCGATCGAATTTTTCTATTGTATTCAATTTATCATTCTCGAGTTTTCATTGCATTTATTTAACTAATTCAATTACATATCCCTATGTGAATCAATCTTACTTAAAAATGAATTTTTACTTTTAAGAAGTCATCTAATGACCGCAATAATTAGTACATGTATCTCTACACGTTATATATTAAATTACCGAATTTTACTATGCGGTCTAAATTTAAAACTCACCCATCGATTTGTAATAGATTCACAAAATCATTGAATAATTGGCCAAAGTATTCAAAGCATTAACTTCATGAATAAAATCAACACATGCATTTAAGAAACTAGAATCCCGAATAAAAGAAATAAAGGCTTACACAAAGATTATATTGTTCGCCCTAACTATGAATATAGCTACTCATAATAATAAAAGAAAAACAAAACATATAGAATTTATAACCGGGTTTTGAAATTTTGATCATGGAAAGAATTGAATCTTTTACTAAGAATATTTTTCAACCTCAAAAGTTTTCAAACCGTAGTTTTTGCTCTTTGATCTTGATGATTATATGTTTTTCTCTCCCCCAAGTTATGTGAAACTCCCTCACAATCCCCAACAACTTGTATTTATACCCCTTCCAATGTTTGTGTCGAATATAGGATTTTTAATGGGTTTTAAAATGGGCCAAAATGCGCCCTAAATACATCCAAGTTGTGCCTCAGTGGCGCTCGGACTCTATATTGCACAAATGGGTGGTGCCGATTCAGGTGAAAATTTACACTTTACTATTTTAGTATTTTTATCATAACTTTCTCTCCGATATCCGATTGAGGCGATTTAATTGAATTGTAAAGATAACTGAAAGGGCTACGACTTCACTAAAATAGGTTTTTCCTAATTTGAACATTTACCATATTAAAATGGATCTTAATCTTTGACTAAAAATCTGGAACATACTTGTGAAATTGAAAATTGATTTGTGTCCATATTTTGATCATATTTCACTCCTTTTTGACTTCTAATTGCATTCAATTGACTCCTAGCATTCTTAAATCTTCATCGTGAGGTTCGACACAGCTTTATTTACAATTTTATCCCCAATCTTTGCATCTTGTCATTTTCACCAATGTTCACTCCTTTCTTTCAATTCAACTTCATTACACCGAATTTCACCTAATAAAAGAAATACACAATAAATTAGGTTGTAATTGTTCAAAAGAATTATTAAATGTCTATATTTTTAGCTCCAAATAAGTATATAAAATATATTTGTGAAGCACCCACAAATTTAGACATTTGTTTGACATCTAACAAAATCATAACCTAACTTAACAAACACACAACACATACAAAAGGTTTTGCTTAGATAACCTACCATTTTGTTTCAGAATTGGAATAATTGTATTAAATTTACAAATAGCTTCAAGGCCACGTTATCAAAATCAATGTCTACTTTTTCAATGCAAAACTAATGTGTGTGTGTGTGTGAGAAGAATTAAATAAAACACTATAAATTCATGAGTTATTTCAATTCTTGACTCTCGATAGTCAAATTTTTACTTTTATCACTCGTAAGATTCACACACCTCCAAACTTATTATTATTTTTTTACTATTTTCTCAATATGTGATCTAAGGTTGAATCTTTATACCAACTCCTCACCCTCTTTAGTTTAGATAAATCTCACTAATTGTAAGTCGATATTTCAACAAATAATGATTCTTCAAATTTTGATTACTTCAACCTCCAAAACTCAACTAGGGTAGCTTTCCCTTGTCAAATATCAAAATTTCTCAAATAAGTGTTTGAGACTTAATCAAAATTTGGTCGAACAATAAATATTGTAGTAATTTCTGGGTTTAGCATCTAAGTTTTAATATTTCAACATATTAAGCATATGAATCAATCCATCACTTTATAATGCTAAACTTAATTCATGTGCACAAATAGTATCAAGTTTCACATGCATAAGAATCAATTAGTCTAAGTATGTAACACAGCAACAGTCCCTAAATTAATACATAATTTCAAATATATTTGCTGACGAGGCTACCTAATCCACACAATCACACAATAAACAAGAAAATATTTTGGTTTTATTATTATTTTTTTTAATTTTCAATTTATTTTTGATAAAGCAACAAACACAGAATCACACACAAAAACTAAAAACTAAATATTTTTCTACCCCTAAACTTAAAGTAGACATTATTCTCAATGTCTTAAAGTCTAGTATAGCACATGTATGGGTGGGGAAGAAATGAAGAAGGTATTCCCCATATTTTTTTCTAATATTTGAGATGCCTTGTGGATCAGTTCATTTTATTCTTTTCTAAGCTTCCTCATATTTGATATCCATATACCTTTGAAAAATGAAAGAAAACAACTATAAGAGTTAAGAGACAATTTAAAAGCAATAATGTGGTATATATGATAACCAGATTTTTTAGGTAATATGCAATGCAAATACAGAAAGCATATAAATAAAAGGGTAAGAAATTAGGTTGCCTCCCAATAAGTACTTAATTTAAAGTCTTTAGCTAGACATTTGCTTAAGTGCTTCATTGCACTTTGAATATAGTTTTGGAGGTCCTGCTTAACTTACTTTATTTAACTTTGTTCCATATTTCACAAGTCTTTCAAAATCGTACTTTGAACTTTTGAATACGATGTACATTGCCTAAATTGCTCAATTCAAACTAAGTTTGTTTAATCTCCTCATAAACAATAGATTTGATATTTAGTTCCTTCGGAAAGCCATCCTTATCAGATACAATAGGTTGATCGTATCCCCACTTTAAGTTGTAATTTGAAAAAGAATTCTTCAAAGAGCAGGTCACTTTCATTTAAGATTGAATCGATCATTGTGAATTTTTGACATCTTACTTTTTTCAATCCCTGTCAATCAGACAAAGAAAAACATGTAGTTCAATTGAAAAAAAAAAGAGAAAAATCAAACAAAAGCAAGAAATAATTAAAACCAATATTAAATAAAAATACTCCCATATAACGACGTTAAAACTTGTTGTCAATTTTTATATCCTAAAAGCGTACGAATTGTAACAAGTAATATAGTGAACCAATGAGTCCAGATATCGTTACAACGAGGACCACTATCTAAAAATTAGTTAAATTATTCCAACTTTAATTTGATCGAAATCAAATAATGAGATTTGTGATTGGGGTCTAAATTATTCTAACTAAACTAAATTAATCTAACGTACACAATTAATCGAATTTGAGTTTTGAAAGTATGAATGTGGATGTTAGGATTTACAATTTTACCTATGAAATCCTCTTAATTCGCTAATCAATATTCATTATTATTATTATAGTGTTCGAAAGAATTTTTCTATTGTATTCAATTTGTCTCTCTCGAGTTCTCATTGAATTTATTTAACTAATTCAATTCCATATCCCTATGTGAATCAATTTTACTTAAACAAAGTATTAGTTTCAAGAATTCATCTAATGATCGCAATAATTAGTATATGTTTCTCTGCATGTTATATACTAAAGTACTGGATTTTACTATGTGGTCTAAATCTAAAACTCACACATCAATTCGTAATAGATTCACAAAATTATTGAACAATTGGCCAAAGAATTCAAAGTATTAAATTTATGAATAAAATCAACACATATGCATTTAAAAAATTAGAATCATGAATAAAAGAAATAAATTGCAACACATAATTTATATCGTTCGCCCTAATTATGTATTTAGCTATTCATAATAATGAAAGAAAAACAAAAAGTATACAGCTTATAATCGAGTTTTGAAATATTGATCATGGAAAGAATTGAATCTTGCAACAAAAATCTTTTTCAACCTCAAAAGATTTCAAACCCGTAGTTTTTTCTCTTTGATTTTGATGATTATGCATTTTTCTCTCCCCCAAATTGCGTGGAACTCCTTCAAAAAAGCCAACAACTTTTATTTATACTCCTCCCCATGTTTGTGTCAAATATATGATTTTTATGAATTTCAAAATGAGTCAAAATACACCCTAGATACATCTAGGTGGCACCTGGGAGTGGTGCCGCGACTCTGTATTGCACAAATTGGTGGCACCCTTGGGATAAAAATATGGACTACACTTTTTTCAGTATTTTTATCATAACTTTCTTTCTCAATATTCGATTGAGGTAATTTAAATTGGGTTGTAAAGATAACTCAAAGGACTACAATGTTTTTGAAATAATTTTTTTTCCAATTTGAATGTTTACTAGGTCAAAAATGGATCTCAATCTCGAACTAAAAATTTGGAACATACTCGTGCTGTTGAAAATTAATTTGTATCCATATTTTGATCACATTTCAATCATTTTTGAATTCTAATTATATCTAATTGACCCCATAGCACTCTCGAATCTTTATCGTGAGGTTCGACACAACTTTTGAGTATTGACAATTTAATTCCCAAACTTTGAATCTTTCCCCTTTTTTGCTAATGTTCGCTTCTTTCTTTCAATTTCACTTCATTTCATCGAGTTTCACCCCAATAAACGAAATATACAATAAATTTGGCTATAATTGTTCAAAAGAACTATTAAATGTCTATATTTTAAAGCTCAAATAAGTGTATAAAATACATTTATCACGTATTCACTGGACTCACGAACTCAATGAAAACATTTAAATTTGTAAAAATACAAAGAGTTGTGAGACAAGATTTTCATACCATGAAGACTCGGTTTGGTATTATTGTATTTTTAATAGAATTATCTATGACTTTTGCTGAAAAAGAAACATTTTAGCGACTGATTTGCCTAAAACTTCTTCACATAGAAATTATTAATCAGATGTGTTTGAATTGTTTAATTCCAACTTATAAAATGTTATACTTTTCCATATTTTATTTGTGGGTAGATGAGAAAGGAAGGGGGTAGATGAGAAAGAAATAGAGTGAATTACTTGAAAAATAAAAATCTATCACTTTTTTGATAAAAATGTCTTCCTTATTTTTAAGGAGAATACGGTCATGTGACCAACTTCTAAAAAATATTTACAGGGAAAAATGTCTTTCAAACCTCCAAAAAGTAGGAATTTAGGTGGAAAAATGATATTATTCATGAAAAATAAAGTTAATCAAACATGATCACTAAGTGTTTGGTAAAGTTTTATTTCAAAATTGCTGTATATTTCAAAATCAACATTTAAGTGTTTGATGTACAAACGTACAATTATCAAAATTTGAAAACCATTATTTTGCTGCTTCTCAAGAGAGATTATACAAATTTTTCTCTAATTATTTTTTAAATATACTAACTAAAAGAATTTCTAATTCTTTGACCACGTGTTGGCTTCAAAATCAATCCCAAACGAGAACGAATTTTATGCAAATTTTTAACGTTGTATCGCAAGCCATCAGCATTATATTAAAAAAAGTTTTGCAAATAACCATCTAATTTGAGAGTAACGTTGTCCATTTAGAGTTTAATTATGTATTTTTGAGTCACATTATTTTAGAAGAATGTATTTTGAAATAATAGATTGATGGAAAATGTGTTGTTGAAAAAGAAAAAAAATTATTGAAAATGAAAAATATTATTTTATTCAAAAAATGTGTGGTTGGAAATAATTATAGTAATGAAAATAAAAAAAATAATATAACTCTTAGTAAAATAAAAAATCAAAATTTTCTAATAAATTTTTCCGTAAAGAGATTGTAACATCTCACAGACACCGTAGTACAAATTAGTGAATCTGATTGACTCATACCCCACCTCCACCCCGGTGCTGGGTATTGATATATGCCCCAAACACAGGCAGCATTTTCTCTCCCCCAAGAAAAGAACAAAAAGGCAAAACTTTGTGCTATTCAAGGAGCTCCCGTTGAGCCTATCGAGAGATCGCGAACCCAAAAGAACAAAAAGGCAAAACTTTGTGCTATTCAAGGAGCTCTCGTTGAGCCTATCGAGAGATCGCGTACCCGCTCAGTATTCGTGGATCAATTCATCCATCAAAACTATCGTTTGGATTCTTGGATTCTGTTGTTTGGAATTCCCAATCGATCACTATTAGGAAAGATGTTCTTGGTGGATTGGTTCTATGGAGTCCTCGCTTCGCTAGGGCTGTGGCAAAAAGAGGCTAAAATCCTATTCTTAGGCCTCGATAATGCCGGCAAAACCACCCTCCTTCACATGCTTAAAGACGAGGTACGAGATGTTTCATTTGTTTAATTTTTATGTGAAGGGTGTATCTGTATATGTGAAGAATTGAAATTGCTCTTGTGAATTATTAAGGTTAGTTAGTTTTGATTATATTTAAACTTGTTTTTCATTGCTTATATGATTAATCAGCGAGGCTATGAGATGAGTATCAGAAAATAACTGTGTTTCTATGAATATTGGTTAATAATCACTGTATTGAAGGTTTAAAAGTGAACTGAGATACCTATGTTGTGGAAAGGAGCAGAGATTGGTACAACACCAGCCAACCCAGTATCCGACATCAGAGGAGCTGAGTATCGGGAAAATCAAGTTCAAAGCTTTTGATTTGGGAGGCCATCAGATTGCACGCCGAGTTTGGAAAGATTATTATGCCAAGGTATTATCTTTGCAAAATTATGCTCCTGCGGTAGTTGATTTCCATTTACTTGCATGTTTATTAAATTACTGGGCCATAACCAGAGAATTTTACTGAAGTAGTATATCGAATTGCTGAAATTTTCTCTGTGGTCACTGGCAGTAAATTTCTAATTCTTTAAGATAGCATGATATCTGTTTGTTTTCTTCCTTGATTTTGGCATTCATGCTATATACAGCAATGTGACATAGATGTTCAGTATTGCATGAGTGCTGTTATTGAGGCATTGCATTTTAGTTGTTACAATTAGATAAATTATTTTCCTTTTCTTTTCTCTATTATGTGGGAGTCAGTCAAAGACCATATTAAGTAGGTCTGAATAATTGATATTTTATTGATAAGCTTCCCGTATTAGGCTTGTGGTGGTAGTAGTTCTGGAGGCAATTTATTAGAGTCTATTTTTTGTAGTATATTTTCTTTGCTACTCAATCACATATAGTTGTGTATAAGAAGTAATGCATAACAGAGAAGAAACCATCAAGAACGTAATCTGCCTGACAGAGAAGAGATCATTCTATTCTGCTAGCCCATGTTTATACCACTAACCATTTTTGGGTTTATTTGATTCATGGGAGGTCCAGATAGAGTCGGGGAGTTCGTTAAGAGCACTTTTAATTTTTCTAGGAAGTTTTTCACTAATACCTCGTCAGACTGGTTCCATTATCCAAATTCTGACTATATTCATAAGAAAACTTGTTAAAAGAGTGACTTGGCCTATCGCCTAACTGTCAACCACGAGGAGGATGCAAGTGTTTTTTAAATTGTTGAATTCAGAGAAATTGCAAAGTGAAAATAAATGCTGATATTATTAATTGTTAGTGTTTTTGAGAGGATCATTGATTATTTTAGTTTGTTCTGTGGATGTGATATTTTGGCTTCTGAAATTGGATTATTTAATACATAAACACGGTCTGATTACTTTGTAGATTTCTTCCAATTTATGGTGAATTTAACCTATTTTTCGAAGTTTACTGAATCCTGCCTCAAACTTTTAAGTTTTCTCTGAATATATTTGAGTATTTCGTGCTTTCACTTTGGATGAAGCATGCGTCTCATTTTGAACTTAATCCATGGAAGACATGGCTCCTGAATGTGCTTTGCACTTTTGATTATGAGAAAAACAACTCCTTGCTTCAAGAAGACATGAAAAATGGTAATAGAACTTTTGCAATCAATGCTTATCTATAATGTACTGACACGGACAAGTGTATCCGACACGATACTTGTTGAATATGTGGACACACGATTTTTCAAAAAAGTACTGAAGCGACACGTGGTCGACATGTTGATTAAATTCTTTAAAATTCTTTATTTATATATTATANTTAAGTTTTCTCTGAATATATTTGAGTATTTCGTGCTTTCACTTTGGATGAAGCATGCGTCTCATTTTGAACTTAATCCATGGAAGACATGGCTCCTGAATGTGCTTTGCACTTTTGATTATGAGAAAAACAACTCCTTGCTTCAAGAAGACATGAAAAATGGTAATAGAACTTTTGCAATCAATGCTTATCTATAATGTACTGACACGGACAAGTGTATCCGACACGATACTTGTTGAATATGTGGACACACGATTTTTCAAAAAAGTACTGAAGCGACACGTGGTCGACATGTTGATTAAATTCTTTAAAATTCTTTATTTATATATTATAAATTTAGTTTTATACTTATTATTAATTTTTCTTGTCAAAATCTTTTAAATATGAGTGCCTATTTATTATTTACTATTAATTTTGAGTTAAAAATATATAATATTATTAATAAAAAAATGATTATGGTAGAGTGCCAGTATCGATACGTGTCGGACACGGACACGCTATCCTAGTTGAAGTGTCCTCGCAATATAGATGCTTAAAATGAAGTATGCCAATTGTGTTATTTTGTACCTGTCTTCCTGCAGTTTTATTATGTCTTTCGAAAAGAATTGCTAATTACCTAGCCCGCCCTTCTTTTCCTTCTCACTTGTGAACTTGTGAATAGGGGCAAGGGGTTAGAAGCGGACGTGTTCCCATAAAAATGCAGTGGCTTAGCTTGGAATTCTGTTCTATGGGTCGTCGATAACTCTTTTAATAACACACAGTTTTGTTTAAATTCAAGTATTGTGTAATTAATACAAGAACATTTATGTTTTTAAAGAAATAAACCTTGAAAAATAAAAATGAAGAAGGGAGAAACTAAAATAACTTTTCTGTTCTTTGTGTTGAACGCTATGTTTATTTCACGTGATAGAAATAAAAGTTGAAAGAGAAGAATGAAAGAAGGGAGAAACTGAAATAACTTTTCTTTTTATTGCATAGGGCCAACGCATTGTTATGAGCAATGAATGAAGACATGAGTCAGTAATATGGTGGATCTACTGCACCAATATATATTATTGACAGTATTGTTATATTGTCTTGATGATATTGTACAGCATTGCTTGTAACGAAGTTAAAAATACAATGGAGACAACCTGAAGTGTACCTTGATCAATAATTTTGCAGTGGAATATACTTTTGAGGAAAACTGCTGCAATACAGAAACATATCTAACATTTATTTTTCACCTGTAAGCTTTTTGAGTAATCTTTAGAGTATCAAGTTTATGATCCTTACCACCAAGCAGCAGAAGAAAGGCTGCCAAAAAAAGGCACCTTATTAGGTGCTTTATAAGCGCACCCAAATAATTGGAAAAATAGTGCACAATCACATCCCCGACGTTAATCGATGGTTTAGTTTCTAATTTTCGCTCTTTGCTTATTATGATAGAAACTAGTTTTTAGTCGTCGTCATTTGGACTGCGAATATGTATTTCCATTGTGATATTTTTCTTGGCTGCATCAGTCTAATGGTCATATCGTGGATTGAAAGTTCACAGTTTACGAGTTATCTATTTTTATCATTGGTTTCCAACGTATAATGCGCTATATTTTTCTGTGTAAAGGTCGATGCAGTTATTTATTTAGTTGATGCTTACGACAAGGAGAGGTTTGCAGAATCAAAGAAAGAGCTGGATGCTCTCCTTTCTGATGATTCCTTGGCTAATGCCCCGTTCTTGATTTTGGGCAACAAGATTGACATCCCTTATGCTGCCTCGGAAGATGAGTTGAAGTACCACATGGGCTTGATGGGCATCACTACTGGTAAGGGGAAAGTAAATTTGGCAGATTCAAATGTGCGGCCACTTGAGGTATTTATGTGCAGCATTGTGCGTAAAATGGGCTATGGAGAGGGCTTCGAATGGCTCTCTCAATACATCAAGTAGTGTGAAAAAGGAGAATTGATATGTTTTGCCTTTTACTATCTATGTAGTTATGTTTTAGTAGACTTGAGTTCAAAATGTCGCGCACTGAAAGCATTGTTAGATAAATTTCCATAGATCTACGGTTTTTACTGAAATGAAAAAATAGTGGTTTTCTAGTATGTTATGCAGGGTTAGTCAAGTGGTTGATGGAATTGTCATTCAGAGGTCAGAAAGTGTGTTGAAGTTTGGAGAAGTGTCTTTGTTTTATCATTATCTTCTTGAACATGTTATGTGTTCATTATGTGTGACGCAATACTGCAAATGCAAGGGTCGTGAACAAGTAATGTAGAGTAATTTGGAGTGTTGATCCGATGAGAATTGATGTGCTTGTGCGTAAGCGATTTAATTCTAGTTTGATTAAATTATCAGTTAACACATACAAATTGGGTTTGATCTTTTTAACAAACTAATTAATGAAAGGAGATTAGAAACTATTAAAACAAGTATAGTGAATTTTGGAAAACTATGATTGAGAACATGTTGGGATTTTTATAAGGAATCTTTATACATTCATGTTACATAGATATAATGGTTGACATAATGTCACATGACAATCTATCATTGAACTGTTTAAAACATAGTTAGCTTTTTCAACTAATCACATCTTGCCAACCTCGATTATGTCAATCATTATGTCACATCTTTTGGCAAAGTAGCATTATTCATCTTTAAATGGATTTACCAACGAAATGAGAGAATTAACATAAAGAGATTCATTTACTTGATTGCAAACTCTATTAGGATCCGTTTGATTGTAAAAGTGAAATTTGGATGGAAATAAAATTAATTATAGGGAATTGAATTGCTTAGAATTTGTTTTACTGGGAATTGTAATTAATTGTGTTTGATATGTATAATTTTTCACCATTCGTTTGGCTTTGTTTTGCATGGTAATTTTCAATAAAAGTGATATTTTTTTACCATTGCGTCTATAATTTTTCCCAAAAAAAAAAAAAAGGTAACCCGGAATGATGGGAAATGGTTTCCATCAAAACGAAGGAAATTGTCACCGTGTGAGGTCAACCAAGAAAATCAATTCCAAGAAAAAAAATTGCCATCAAACAGTGCTAAAGTGGAAGATAGAATTTGTTTTCCATTTTCTCTAGAAAATTTTGCACAATCAAATAGGCCCTCAGTGATTTTATTTCTCCCTGAGCATGACTTTGGTTCGCCATATTTGCAAGATTTTTCTCGTTATTCATTTTTTCAAAACTCATTTTTAATTACACATTATCTAATAAAATAATTTTACAGGTAAATTGAGATTCTTCTTATTTTTTAAACCACGCATTTTTCAAAACACACTATTTTAAAATACATTTTTCTCCAAAATGGGACTCAAACAAAGGCTAAGTTTATTCCGATTAAAGTATAGTTTGTAGCATGATTTGTTTGGGTACTATTTGGTCTTGCGTTACATGACCCCTCTCTCTTCTAACATATGTCAAGGACTATCGACTGATAGGCATTTCGACCTACACTTTGTAGGCAAAGTATTCAATACAATCAATGGTATTTCAGGTCATGTAAGTTCATCTGAAGGCGGAATTGGAACCTTACAATGTTTCTATTTCACAAGTTATGACTATTTTTTCAATGAATGTCGTTGCAAACATTATCTTGCATATGTGATTCTCAAGCATATGCCTAAAATCGCTTATCAAAGAAAAATTGGTTTCTTTTTCTAATTTTTCATCACTCCAAGGAGTTTATTTTAAAATGAGATCGTTTATAGTGTTTTACGTTGCTAAGTTAATGTTGATTTGTAAGTTATAATTCTTCGTTCATTTTTTCCTCACAAGAAGATTTTAATGGTGAACTTTATTCAATATAACTTCACAATTTATATTAGAGTAGGCATCAACAAATTGACTACTTCCAATAAAATTTTGGTTATGTGAAGTTACCCCATCTCAAAAATATAGGTTATTGTAGATGTCGGATTGAAAAGTGGGTTGCATAGTAATAACATTCTGAGGCTTGGCTATCGCTGATGGTATGCAAATGGTCTTAACATAACAATTTAGATTCAACATGCTATCGGAATAGATGATTGTTTCAAGAATGATTCACGCCGTCAATTATGTATAAAAATTTTGTACATGCTGTGCTCTTTAAAACGAAGACATCAACCAGACGTGTACACATTATAATGGTAAAATGGGTGTTGGGGAGGACCCACTAAATGCAAAGGAGAAATGTCCATATGTGAAATCCTAAATAATGAATTTTTCCATATACCTAAGTTATGTTAGTCAGCATAACAACCAAATGTTATGCTTTCCTTTGTATGCAACTTAGGCAGTTGCAAAAATCCCTAACTTAATGCTCTCTAATTTGTAGCATATCACAATTCACATGTAAAACGTGTCCATGCATACTCAGCTATCAACTAAACTTGATAAAACTCAACCCCCCCACCCCTTTATCCATAAACTATCAACAAGATGACAACAAACTTAACTAACCAGGTATTGATAACAAATCCTCCCATCATCATAAACATGGCTCAACCAACTTTAGCACCACCTTCGTCACTGTCTCCGTCTCTGCCACCACCGGCTCCATCCTAATCACCAACGGTTCCAAGGAGGTTCTAACCATCCAGTGTACAAAACCTTAGCCAGTGCAGTAAATCCCACACTGTCCTCCCTCTTTTCGGACTCTTAAGCCTTCATTTTTGAACAAGGGCATTTGCTGATTGTGCAACAAATGCCTCACAGCATTTCTAATAGAATTGTGTGCAATTGTTTGCTTTCCATCTTACTTCACTTATAGTTCCATCGACGAGGGAAAGTTATTCACAGGCAAGTACATTTTCAATGACGACCAAGAATTGGATGGAGAGGACACGAGATAATATCGAACTAACTATGTTCAAAATAGGTTTCTTAGACTTTGTTCGTGTATTTATGTCGCTTTTCGTGTTCTTGATCTTTCCTGCGAGTGATTTTGTTGTTCAAAATTATTTTTTTCCTCGTGCTGGAGAGAAGTTGAATGCTTTGGTTATGAATTTGCCTCTAGAAGCGGGGTTTTTGCGAGCTTTTTGTTCATGATCTTTACCTACAAAGCGTAGAGGAATTGGATATGCAGAAATGCCAAGATAATTTTATGCATAATCTGTTCCACAAATTTGAACTATGTATACTTCGTGCATGAATGTATCCATACAAGACTCGAGTAGGCGGGTCGAGGTCAATCTTAATAATCTTTTAAATAGAATTTCAAATCTCTAATATGGTATGAGAGCATAAGATTCAATGAACAATTCAATCGAATAAAGAATCACACGGTCATACAAAATTCAACATTGATATTCTCAATGCAAATGAATGAGAAATTTAACAATTTATATTTTAAATGAAATTTCAGCTTTTTTAAAAGATTGGTAATAGTTATCAGAAGTTTCTTGTGACTAAATTGCATAGAACTGTATTGACAGAATATTATTTAAATTAGACTAATAAGAAAATGTTGAATGTTTAGTGACCTAATTGAACGTTTTCTGAAAGATCAGTGACTGCACGTCAAAGAAATGTTGAAGAAAAGTCTCACGACTCCGCTGCTATAAATATAACAATCTGCAGACTCGCATTAATCCCAGGTCTCTTTCTTCACTGCTTTTCTTTAAAAGGTTAAACAATCCAAACAATTGTTTTGACGAAAATGTCGAGATCGTGGATTTGCACTGCATTTGGCACCTTAGCGTTGTTCTTGTTCGCGTCGGCCTTTGCGGACAACGTCGTAGTACTCACTGAGGACAACTTCGAGAAAGAGGTGGGTCAAGATCGCGGCGCTTTGGTCGAGTTTTACGCACCGTGGTATGTACCACTTACTTATTGGATTACTGGTTCCAGTGAACTTTAATTCAATTATATATATGTGTGTGTATAAGGGTTGGATTGTTCGTGATTCATTTTTTTGTTTTCTAGTAGATCTTTCATTTCTGAGCTCGTCTTGATCGATCTAGATCTGAGTTTTATTGGGTTTTGATATTTTCTCTCTAGAACCTTTTATTTGGTATCTTAATTGTTTGTTTGTATTTTTAAGTAATTTAGGGTATATGTTTTTCTCTACCAGTTCATTTTGTTATGAATAAGACGAAATTTTCACCCTTTGGGTTATAAAAATCTTGGATGCCGAAGGAATGAGTGAAGAATAAATATTAATTGAATTAGTTTGTAGAAATTATCGGAATTCTTGTTGCTTCCGTGTAGGTGTAGATGAATTGAAGATATATATTGTTCCTATGCAGGTGTGGGCACTGTAAGAAGCTTGCTCCAGAGTATGAAAAGCTTGGTGAGAGTTTCAAGAAGGCTAAATCTGTTTTGATTGGCAAGGTTAGCCTCTTTTGTGTTTGGCGTGTGTGTAAGTTATTAGTTGTGCTCTTGAAATATTCCCAGAAAGATTCTGTTTTTCTATCTGAAATGGAACTTCACACCATGCTCAACTAAGAATGCGCTGCTCTTGTTAATTGAAACTTCGTCTATGTATCGTATTCCTTGCAAGACATCATTCCTCTGACTTATCCTAAATGGGGTCATCTCCACTTACCAATGTTTAACCTCAGTTCTTATCTTATTATTATACAATATCAAAAATTCATTTAACATTTCTTATTTCTACCACGTAGTCTAATAATGGCTCCATAGAATCTATTTCTTAACTAGCACTATAGGTATCCATGTTTTCTATCTCGCTGCCATTATTTTTGAGTCATCCTGCTTTATTGAATGAAATAAAATGTTAAAAATTAAAAGTTCACAAGACCACTGTGACATTCGTGAAGGTTTCAGAAGCCCAATTCACGTGATTGTAGCTCTTCTGGGTGAAAGCATAAAAATGATTAGTCTGGCCTTCAACAAGTTGGAGAAAGTTCTAGTAATGGGTTCAATGTATCAGCTAGTTGTTTTGTGGATCATGCTAACTGATTTACCATCCTTTTCCTAATTGTTACTTGGTTTTTAACTGAAGCAAAATCATTACATAATTATTTATCATGCTTGGTTGTGGCTTGATTGAGATTCTCTCAACTGAAGGATAAGTGGTCATCTATGAGTATGTTGTGTGGTTATTTGTGTAACATCCCCAAATCTAGGTAAGTGTTATCATTTAATTTTCTCTTAAAAAAGATTTAATTTTTGTCTTCACATTAATAAACATCAATGACTTATTATTTTCAAATAATTTGTGCTTAATAAAAATATAAGACAACTAAATTGAATGTTAACTTTATTTACAAAACGAATTCAATATTTAACTGTGATAATTCCAAGTCCATATCACTACAAGTCGTCATTTTGAATCATCTTGCCTTCATGAAAATGAGAAGGAATAACGTGGAATGAGATAATACTCAGTAAGCAAACTTTATGCATATGATATAGGCTTATGATATGCATATGAATTATTTTAAAATAAAAATATCTCAATATGTATCCTTTTTTTTCTTTTTCATTCTTTTCTTTAAAAACCTTAACATTGACATTGTGAGTCCACTTGGTGTAATGCCTAGACAATCAGAATACAGTGAGCAATTATTATTTAGAACTCGATTCATTCTATGGGTAGTATCGCAAAGCGGTTAACATTAACATTATCATTGAACATTGGTCGGGTGCGCCAATCCCCCACGCCCCATTTCCTACTCTCACATTTCATGACATAGATATACACCTCGTAATAAAAACATTCGGGTTACATATTTTTTGAAATAGTCCTTAACTTATTGACATTTGGAAACTTTTTATTTCTTGAAACTTCATGTATGCTTATGAATGCATCGGCATGTATGAATATGTCATAAGAAGCATTTATGACATAAAAAGTAATGATCAAATATCATGCTCATGTAAGGCAATTTAAGTAACACGTTTGTACATTTAATCATATGACATACGTATGAAAATAAGAGGAGGTTTACTTACCTGAAATCCCTAGCAATCTATTATTCTATTTTTATTGTGTAATATTATTTTTTTTAGCAAATGAAGATGCCCCTGGCTGTCGACAAGTCGACAACAATGTACCATGAGTCCTATATCATTGTCATTTATTTAGGAACTTGTACATATTCTTTATTTTTAACCACGTACACATATCTTAAATATTAGATCACACTATTTTCTATTATATTATATTATTTTAAATTTATGCGCTATAAATATAAGAACATAAACATGTTTAACAATGTTACATTAATCAAGTCAATAAAATAGAAATAAAATTTAGATATACCAAAAAAGGGGGCTAATTCCTTTAAATTTCTAACAAATTATGCTTTAAATTAGTGCGAGTTTGGTTCAATAATATATGTTATGTATACAAAGCATTATGGAAATAGAAAATGCTATGAATCAGCAAAGACCAGAATGAAACTCAGTGTCAACAAAGGCATCTTTGGCCCAATTGATATGGTTTGATTAATTATTATTAGCATAATGAAGTTTAACTAATTAAGGATCAATGCTTTTCTTTAATTGAGAACTAGGAACTATACCCCCTAAAATTAAATATTTAGGCACCTTCATCTTCTCTCGTAGTTAAGATTTATTATTCGTACATGAACTATTAGTTTGAGTAACGCTACTTTTAAACGAACAAAATATTGAACCATTTATTCGGGTCAAGATAAACTTAAAATGATTAAATTCTGTGTATCAAATTGCTAGAGGAATTTAACATAGAAATCCCTGAAATAATGGAAACATAAAAATTAATGTCCCTTACTATAACCCCGCTATATGATTAAAGATTTAATAGTTTAAAGATTTTCCTCTTGTTTAAACTGATCTCAAATAGAACATGAAATATAAACTAAATATTTAATTTGCTAGGAACATGTAATCATCTAAGCATCAAGATCAATATCCATTTTATATAAACGAGTCATGATATATATAAGCATATTGAAAAATATTATTCTAAAAAGTATATAATTAAACAATTAAAAGAAAGTAACCTCACTATTTATTGAGGAATGAGTACCGCTCATGTTTCTTAAAGTCGTCGGTGTTAAAATGTTGATTAGAACATTTTCTTAACTATAATAAAATCATGGAAGTGGAGAGAGTTTGTATGATTTATGGTTATAAGAGAGAATGGTTTTCATTTTGCAAATAATACAACAAGAAATGGGGGTAATCATTGGACGTCCCAGCATTGGAGGGATGGAAAAGTGTTAACTTTATTTTGCAAATCAAAGCATCCCAATTAGAAAAGTCAATTTTCCATTTTAGGACATTCATCTCTGTCAGTTAAAATAAAGTAGGGAATCACATTTTGCTTCCTTTAATTTATTCAATTACCAAATTAATCACTAATTATCGATTAAATTGATAAAATTGACTTATATGGAGAAATGGATGCTTTAGGTCCGTTTTATGTAGAAAAAGGGAATAACAGTTGATGAAATCATACTTAAAATAAATGCATTAAATCATAATTTACTTCTAACTCTAATAAAATTATGTGCATTTTATAATAAGTTTAGTATGTATGTCGATCATCTCGTGTGTCAAGGTACATTTTCCTATAATAACATAGTTCATACTAAGATAATTATATTAACTAAACGGTTAATATATCATTAGTGCAATTAATCTAGATAAACATGATAGTCCCGAAAAACAAGCACTCGATGTTACAATTTGTTTGTGTTTTCTGTCCCGATTTTGCTGAACATTACAGATATTTTTTATTTGGAAAATCAGCAAAAGAGATTAGGTTAGTTAACCTGTTGAATTATGGCACTATGTATTGGGAATAAGACTTTGTTGTAGTAGTTGTTATTAAATCATGGTTGAAAAGACGTATTCGGGTATGCGGAGTTTTTCTTCATGAGTCAAATAATATGAGAAGTCCCAAAAAAAGAAGATACTAAATAAGTGTGTAAGAAATCGTAAACAATCTTCAAAATTCATAACTGAAAAATTTAAAATTTGCAAACAAAGACACAAAATGTTTTAGTAATCGTTGATTCCAATGGTGGTTCAATCAGAAAACACGATATTTCAAAGTTTTAGTAATAGTTGGAGGTTCAGTGGGCTATACCAGAATGGGATAATTAGAATTTTTAATACTTTGTGGGCCCACACCTAAAGCTGGGGAATTAAGGAGTGAGCACTCCACAAGACTTGAGGCACCTCACTCAACTGAAGCATGCGCATCCCAAAACTGCCTCACGATTAGCACTTTTCATTTTTATTTTTTTTTTGTTCCCTTCATTTTGATGTGCATCTTAAGGCGGGCCTCAATGACAATTTTTCAAACAGCGTAATGTTAAATTCTTGCATTACACTCATTTGAGGATCAGTTCACTGGGTTGAGTGTTTCTCAAAGCATTGATTTTTCCATCAACCTTTGTAGGTTGATTGCTAAATGTTTTCACTTTAGAATGTTAATATTTATGACTTTATTAAACCATTCTGTTGTAGGTTGATTGTGATGAGCACAAGAGTGTCTGCAGTAAATATGGAGTTTCTGGGTATCCCACCATCCAGTGGTTTCCTAAGGGGTCTTTGGAGCCCAAGAAGTGAGTTTAGGCTCTTTCAGAAAACCTTTTTTTTCCATTTCTTTTATCCTTCTTGTAATTTTCAAATCATTATATGAGGTTTCTTTGCAGAGTTTCTGTCCATTCAAGTCCCTGAAAAAGTGAATTCCACATTAATTGAGTTTTTCATTTCTTAGGTATGAAAGTGCAAGAACTGCTGAAGCCCTTGCTGAATTTGTAAACAATGAAGCAGGTAAGACTTTTTGGTTGCTCGTATATTTCTGATCCGAGATTGATTATGCAACCAGTAGGCGCCATTTGTATGCCCACAGATAAATTTTTTTTTTAAAAAAAAAAAATATATTCTTGCTTGTCGTGTGAAGGGCGTTGTCATCATCATATTGTTACATTAGTGGCCATTCTTGCCCAAATATGTTTCAAAATCACACCTAAGTGGAGGTTTCTCGCCTTATCATCTTACAAATGCTGTTTTGTTTTCAGGGACAAATGTCAAGATAGCTGCAATTCCTTCTAGTGTTGTAGTTCTCTCGCCAGACAACTTTGATGAGATTGTGCTTGATGAGACTAAGGACGTCCTTGTTGAGTTCTATGCACCCTGGTAGGTTTACGAATAAAGTTTTCTTTCTATTCTGTTCTCGTACTTGAATGTGAGAAGTCAAAATGATTTGTTTCCAAGAGTTCTCTTTGTGACAATTTGCATGAAATGTTTCACTTGATATGTTTTTCATTTCTGATTGAGCGTATTCTTTTCCCAGGTGTGGTCATTGCAAAAGCCTTGCTCCTGTAAGTAAATCACTGGCCTATCAATGAGATGCCCATGGATTGTGAATAAATTATTGTAAAACATCTCTATTGTTTCTATTTTGTAGACTTATGAAAAGCTAGCGGCAGCATTCAAGCTGGAAGATGATGTAGTCATTGCTAATGTGGATGCTGATAAGTACAAAGACATTGCAGAGAAGTAAGTATCAACACACGCCCCCTCTTTCAGAGCCTGCTGTGATAGTTCATTTAATAAAGTGCTATAGATAAATTTCAGAACTGATTTCCCCAAATCTACTTAGACACGTAAGGGAAGAGGAAAGAAAAAGAAAAATATGGCATGTATTTCCTGATGCACATGTATTGCTAAGCAGGTATGGTGTAAGTGGTTTTCCTACATTGAAATTCTTCCCAAAGAACAATAAGGCTGGTGAAGATTACGATGGGGGGCGAGATTTAGATGAATTTGTTAGTTTCATCAATGAGAAATGTGGAACTAGCCGTGATTCAAAAGGACAATTCACAAATAAGGTTTGTTGCTAAATTAACAGATTTTCTCCATGGGTACTTTTACTGGCTTCTAACGTGCCATTTTATCAACCTAGGCTGGTATAGTTGAGGCTCTTGATAGCTTAGTGAAAGAGTTTGTAAGTGCATCAAGCGAGGAGAAAAAAGCTGTATTCAGTCGACTGGAGGCAGAAGCCGAGAAGTTGAAGGGTACCAATGCAAGGTTTTCACCAAACCTTATCGTACTAGTAACCTGACCACAGAGTAATTGGGGTAGTTGGTGAAAGTTGCGATCTGACTTGCCCATCTATATTATTATACCCGTATTTTCGTGTTTCATCTCTCCTTACTTTTCTTTAGATATGGGAAGCTCTATGTGAAAGCTGTCAAGAGCTGCTTGGAAAGAGGTGCTGAATATGCTAAGAATGAGATTCAGCGGTTGGAACGCATGCTTGCCAAGGTAAACTATCACGTACTCTTTTGTCTAATGCTTCGTAACCATCATTTTATAATTTTATAATTTTTTTTCCTGTTCTCTCTGATCCACAAATGGAAATCGTCTTAATCATTTGCCCTTCTGTCTGCCCGCCTGCCTTTGTATAAGTTAAATCATCAGTTTTCAGTTGATTATCTTCGGATGTATGACTGAACTCCCAAAATAATGACGTGATAGTCTTCAATTAATTTTTTGATTACTTATTTTCCATTTATTGGCTATATATCTGAATTATTGTTGTTGGATATCTTCATAATCTAGAAGTATCTGATCTCTCTCCCGACAAATATTTCTTGCAGTCAATTGCCCCGGCAAAGGCTGATGAGTTCACTTTGAAGAAGAATATTCTTTCTACCTTTGCTTCAGACCAGTGAGAAATCACATTTTATCGGCTTTGGTGGTGTCCGCATATAACTTCTGGGAGTGGTTCTTCCCCGAGTGTCGTGGATCCATCTTCATACTCCCAATTCTGCACGACTTGCATCACCAGAAGTATGATCGGAAGAATGAGCGTAAGTAGTTTGTTTTCATTCACAACTAGAAAAAACTATTTTTGTTTCCACCAGTAGCATTAATGTTATACTTACGTAGTGGAGTTGTTATAATTACGTCATCTTTTTTGGAAAGTAAAATGGAGCAAGTGATAGTTAATGCAAGATTCTTGTTATGTTGTACTTCATTATGTTTCATCCATGAAAAGATCAGACGACCTTATTACAAGTACCGTGGCATTGTTGGCTAAGACCTTGATGGTATGCATATGGCTTATCTTTGTCAATGTCGACTTTCTGATTCCCTATTGGACTCGTGTTTCGCCCGGCTTGGGTCGGGAGAGGACAGGAGAGACATTTTTGTCCATTCCTTCTTCCGGTGTGGGGTGTGGGGTGAATGATATATCTTCAAACTGGGGGGAGGACAGGATATAAATATTTATATTATATTTTGAATTGGACCCTGTTATTTGTATTAAAAATAATTATAAAATGATCAACTCAAATTTCCTCGAGTAAATTTACGAGTCGCGTCGCGGTCGAGATCAATTTACACATTTAATAATGCTCCTGAGAACGATTGAATAACTAGAAGAACTACAGGCTTCCCAAAACTTTTTCTTTTGCTGTCTTTTAGCTAGTCAGGATTGAACGTGTATTATACGTTATTCTGAAATATTTTATAAGTAATGAGAAAGTAATATTTGACATTTCATTTATTCTTTTGATCTAAATATAAGAAAAATGTTAGTCTCTGAAAATAAAGGTTAATTATTAAGGTTAATTATTATATATGTACGTGATTAGTGAAATGCATACTTGAATTTGAAAATTAGAATTACAATTAAATACATAAATGAAGATGGGTAGCAAATATGATACATAAGTTAATGTCAATATTAATTAATTTAGAATTAATACTAATGAAAAAATCATGTTAAATTATTTATATTAAAAGAATATAAATTAATTTTTAATTAAGTGAATCTAGATGCTAATTAGTATACATATATGTGAATATTGAACTCCTTTCTTGAATGTAAATTATAGTTAATATTAATTAAAAAATATGAATGTTAATTAAGTATTAATAACATGGACACGAATGTGAGTGAAATTTTAATTAATATTAATTAATTAAGAATTAATTATAACATTTATTACCGTTTGTAAATTAAATAAATATTAAAAAATGAAAAATATGATATTATTGAATTGACTTGCAGTGGGACTATAATCGTCCAAAAAATAATTCTTATTTCATGTCTTATTTATATATTATAGATTAGTAGATTATAACCAAACACAAATAGGGTCCATCTGATCACCACCATAGATTTGCAATATGAGGATAGGCTGCAGACTCAAACAAAATTATCATAATTGGTCGCATGGATGACCTTTATGCAATTTGTATGACTATTGGAGCCTCCTAACAAAAGGACCATTCCTCGGTATGTGGTGTGTGTAACAAATCATTGGTTCAAGCATCTAACTTTTCCAAAATCTTACTAAAATCGTCAAGTAACCCTTGAGTCGAGAAATAAATATTAACTCCATCATAAAGAGGGTGAAGACCAACTTCTTCGTTGGTTCGTGTTTTAAAGATTGAGAATCAACTTGCTCCGCCCGCTGCAATTTCCAAATAATGAAGGAATCCTATGCAACCTTACTTTACACAGCCCACAACTAACATGTCCGGCCAACAAGTCATATAGCTTGCAACAGCTAATCAATTATGCACCCCATGTGTTTGTGAATGACACAACCACAAGGGCCTATATATATATATATATA
>CAIGRK010067659.1:0-12457 GCA_903798315.1 Fraxinus greggii
TCCATACTTGCTCTCAACCTCTGTTACTCTCCACATTAAACCGCTGTCAGAAATCATAAAACTCATTTTCCTAAAATTCTAAATCCTGAACTGGTGCAGTTAATCCATTTTTTGCCTGAAATTGAACATGCATCTTGATGCTTGCTGATTTTATTTATTTAATGTTTGATTTTATTTTTTTTTTAATTTTTCTTATTTATTTATGGAATAACATGGTTAAGGCGGGAAGGAAGTGCCAAAAATATGCTAGAATATTCTATCATTCGCATTTGAAAAGAAAACCTAGTACAAGTAACGGAGCAGTTGGCATCAAATTGATGGAATGATGGTTATCATAAAAAAAAGGTGTAAATATGAGATAAAAATGTCAAGAAAAATGAAAAGATACGAACGTTCCGTACAATTATATTGAAGTGTACCCTAAAAAAATGGTTAACTACGCAACCTTCAATTATTAAAAAAAAATATAATAAGAAGTTAACCAATCCAAAATAACACATTTATATTAAAAACTTGAAATATTCTGATTTTTACATTAAAATCTTAGAGCTAGTAGATGTGACTTTATGCATTACAGGTAAGTTGAGCATTGAGTGGTTCGGTATAGGAACTTAGCGTGCGTTTTATTGTTAATATTTTTCATAAAAATTGTCATTTTCCCATCTAAGTTCCTACTTTGTATTGTTTTGATTGATATTTTTTTTTTACATGGAAAACATTTTCATAATTTTGGTCACATGACTATATTTTCCTTGAAAATAAGGGAATTATTTTTTCTTCAGGGTGAGTTGATTTTTATTTTTCAGATAATTCTCTCTCTTTCTCTCTCATCTACTTCGTTTCTTTCGTTTACCTACCAATAAGAAATGGACAATTATTATATTTTCTAAGTTGAAAATTAAATCAATCAAATACATTTAATTGGCAATTTTCATTCAAATAAGTTCTAGGCAATTTAATTGCTTGGAATTTATTTATTTTTATATAAATTCTATACTTGCAATCAAACAGACCCTAAAATATTTTTTTACTGTAAACCGTGATAATGGAATAATTGGTCCGTGGACAAAAAATAACTAAATTGATTAGTTCTGATCCGATCCTTTTTTACTTTAAAATAAATTGTAAATTGTCATGGAAATTTTCTCAATTGTATCGTTTTGTTTCAAACGGACAAAATGTTGATTATTCAAACATTACAAATTAATTAAGAGATTATAAATTTTTATTTTCAATTCACATTTTAGAAAAAGAATTTTGAATAGTGATTTTTAGAAAAGTGTGTGGTTAAAGAGTAGAAATTTTTTTTTGCTTTATGTGAAGAATATTATATCATGTGAATGTGTAGTTGAAAGTAAATATGTTGAAAAATGAATTTGAATATAAAGGTTGTCCAACATGGATTAGTTACTTGTATATCTAGAATTCTAATCGAACTAGAACCATTTTTTTTAGACTCACAACCAAAAGTTAAACAAGTTTTAATTGAAATATAACCGAATTGATTGATTCAATTCGATTCGGATCCTGATTATTACATATAAAAATGCTCATCTCATCTCATCACATCCAAAATTTCTTTCTTTTTCTACTTGATGATGATGATAGAAGTTGTCGAGGGAATTGTCAACATTTCGTTCTATTAGAGTATTTGTATTTTAGGACAAAATTAAACATAAAAATACTCATAAAATGTTTTTATATATTATTTAATTCAATGTATCAATACATTTAAGAATACTTTAGTTTACTACCATTTAAGGAAGAGTGTGCACACTTTTCACATGTGATAATATATATATATATTAAACACTTTTCGATTTATATAATTATTTTTTCTTTTCAAAAATTAGTTTTGCCAATTCATTCCATTTACATCTCTAAACGTATAAAGATTGATAAGGAAATAATCCAAATATTTTAAAATGAAATAACTAATTAGCCCTTCATTTGCATGTGTTATATCCCCATTGAGGAAATTGCAATTTGAATAATAAATTTCGGTAGAAAGAGAGAGATTATGAGAGCGCAGAATCTAACTCAAGTCAAAATTCGCGTACGCATACCCATGCCGTGAACAATTTCACCGATCCACGTCTCCGCCTCACCGTCCCCACTGACTCTCCGAGATTCGATATACACGCGAATTTTCATTCTCCTTCCTATTATCGTTTTCTCATTCTTTAATCAAACCACCCAACTGTCACTCCTTCCCTCCCTCCCTCTTTCTCTCTCTACTCCGTGTTCTCCCTGTAATTTTCTTGGCACTAAGCTCACATTTTTCTTTGAAGAACTGCTGCTTATTGTATTAAAACTTATACAACAACATGGCTGAAAATCCCATTTCAGGTTCATCATTTTTTAATAACATCTACTTCTGTTTCTTAATTTCATGTGTATCGAAGTGCAGTGAATTTTTTTGTGTAGTTATTAGATCTTTGAATCTTGATCAAGATCACAGCTTTCTTGGATGATCTTTTTTTGTGTAATTCACATGTGGGTGCACTTCCTTAGATCTTAATTCAATCATGTCGTAATTATTTTAAGTTTTCTTGGTGTTGGATTATCTTATTATTTTTTATTAAATGCATTTTTATGTATTCTACATAAATACTATATAGTAGAGAACTGATCTTTTGTCATTTTCCTTCTGGTGTTGGAGGCCTGTTGTGGAATGAATTTGTTGAAATTGATCACTAATCATTAAACTAACAGAAATTCTCTGGATTTATTTTCTTGATTAGTAACCTGGTGTCCTTGATGAATCGATTATTGAAAAAGACTATAAGGCCTCTGGCACTTCAAATTTACGCACTTTCGGAGACACAGAATATTTACTTCTGAAACATGAATTTCTCAGGCAATTTTTAAGTCATTCTTGCTTATAAATTTGGAATATCAATCCTTTAAATGCAGTTCCGGGAATGTCTAAGAATACGTTTGGCAGAGTGCAGTTCCAGATACACAATGGAAGGGCAGTTGATAGGATTTTAATTTCTTTTTTACATTAATACCATACAATCCATGGTACCATGCCATAAGGGGAGATATTATCTAGTTGCCTATTTTATCATTTGACTGAATTCGTCTATTCTGTGTAGTTGATTTCCAAAGACTCTCCCTGAATGCACATGAAGGATCAGTGGATAAGAGCTCTCTTGTCATTTGCTTTGGGGAAATGTTGATAGATTTCATTCCGACCGTTGGTGGAGTTTCACTCGCTGAAGCTCCTGCCTTCAAAAAGGCTCCAGGTGGTGCTCCGGCTAATGTTGCTGTTTGTATAGCAAAGTTGGGAGGTTCCTCTGCTTTTATTGGCAAGGTACATTTTTCCCTTCGCCTTGTCCTCTTTGAGAACTATCTTGCCATAACAACCAATGTTCCCCGAAAATATGTTCTTTTGCTGCAAGGTATGTACTTCTGAGTGTGTTTTTGTTCATCTTTTTTTAATACTCAGTTTTCATTTTTATGTTTTGTTCAAAGAAATTTGTATGGTGCATTATGTTAATATACACTCGGTATTTCGTTTATTTTGTTCTTCGTGTTTTAAGAAAAAAACAGAATTGGTGAAAGCATGTTGTTTTCTTACTTAAAGCCCCCGTTTAAACAAACCTAGAGTTTACCTTGGGATGAAGTGTTGTCCGATGCTTTTTAATGCGTGAAGATTAAAAGAAACTTATTAAACATCATTTAGGTTTATAACAGTACTTTTTTCTACCAAACACACCATAAGCATTAAGAAAATAATGTGTATACAGTTGACATACATGTTTAGACATCTGGTTTGATGATGTAACACTTTTGACCCTATTAGCACGTGGCCTATGATTATTAAGCTTTTCGCCTTGTAGCTTTGAAGTTCTGATCCCCCCCCCTCAAATTTCCATGAATCTATTCGTTAATCTTTTGATTTTTCCTTTCAACATGGTAGAAAGCGTTTTGCTTTACGTTGTCATTGACTCCTATTCTTTATTCGGGATGATTACATAGTCAAATGCTGCATTACAAAATTTATGTTAAAGGTTTAAATAAAGAAGGGTATTTATCTCTTAGGTGGGCGAGGATGAGTTTGGGCATATGCTTGCCGACATATTAAAAGAAAACAAAGTTAATAATTCTGGTGTGCGGTTTGATCCCTGTGCAAGGACTGCACTGGCATTTGTTACTCTCAGAGCCGATGGTGAGCGTGAATTCATGTTCTTCCGTAATCCTAGCGCTGACATGCTTCTTCGTGAATCAGAACTTGATATAGACCTTATTAAGAAGGTGAGATTTCAGTAGCCACTATGTTTAAGGATCAAGCGGAAGATGTGCTAATATTAGTTTGATCAAGTTATTTATTTAATGCAGGCAAGCATCTTTCACTATGGTTCAATTGGTTTGATTGAAGAACCATGTAGATCTGCACAGCTTGCTGCAATGACCATTGCCAAGAATTCTGGTAGTATACTCTCTTATGACCCAAATCTGAGATTGCCCTTGTGGCCTTCAGAAGAAGCTGCTCGAAAGGAGATAATGAGCATATGGCACCAGGCAGACGTTATCAAGGTATACTTTTTATCACAGGCGATCCTTTTGTGAAGTTCTGATTAATTTTGTTCACTTTCTTAACCATAAGATCTTCTGTTCAAATTCATAGTTAACTGGGAGTGTATAATCTGACAGATAAGTGAGGAGGAGATAACATTCCTGACTGATGGTGATGATCCAAATGATGATGATGTGGTGTTGAAGAAGCTTTTTCATCCTAATCTTCGTTTGTTGCTTGTAAGTGAAGGGAAGGATGGCTGCCGATATTACACAAAGGTGCCATTGTACAATTTCATTACTTCTACAAATTGTAACTATCAGTATGTTTGTCTAAGCTTAAAATGTTTTCCTACAAGTAAATAAGTCAAAACATGTTTGGAAACAAAAAAGTTACACTTTTTAAGCTCAGCTGAGCATGCTCTATATGATACTAAATTTGAAGTTCCCGCGTGGGAGTACCCAGTCAACTTTTCTGCAGTTAAAATTTTGCGACTGATTTTTCTCCGCAGAATCAGATGAAACTAATTTTTCAAGAATGTGCATTTGGAAAATAGATAGATGTGAAAAGGCTATTCATGTCCACATATGCATGTGTAGTAATGTGTATTGTTGTTTGCATCTGGGGAGCTAAATAGACCAGATAGTTTTGAATACCAAGTAATTTTATTTTGTGACATGTTAACGTACACTTTGAGATTAACCAACTCCCCTTGCAGCAATTTAAGGGGACAGTTCCTAGTGTTCCAGTCAAACCGGTTGACACAACCGGTGCAGGTGATGCATTTGTTGGAGGAATTCTATATTGTTTGGCTTCTGATTTGAATCTTTATCAGGTACCATGTTGTCAAATAGGTTATCTAGCATAACTTTAAAGATATTCTTTATATTAAATAGGTTTGCTCTTTTGCTAGAAAGAAGAGATGTTCTTTATATTTTCTAGCACCCAAAAGTATTTTAATTTTGATTCCCACGAGGATACCAGTCCTACATGTAAGCAACTGACTCGTGAACACCTCATCTAAAAGATTTTAAAATTCAAGAGGGGAGAAATATTTATTTACATCTTATCTTTAAAATGTTCGTCACAGATTCATTTTTTTTTATCAGAGGCCTAACATGTATAATTCTTATAAAAGGTAGAACATTTTCTTGCTCTAATAATATGTTCAACCACCTTATCTAAAAGCTTATTTTATTAGTGGTAGAGAATACGGAGGGTGGATAAAGATAAACACATTGTCACTTTTTGTTTATCTACTTGATGGATGGCAATATTTCCAGCCCCAGCCCCTGCCTAATCCTGCACTACCCCGCCTTGAATACCCCTAGCCCGTCCCGAATCTTTTAGTTTATTTTTATGTTTTCAATATTAATATTATTTTTTAAAAATGAAAAATAATATTAAAAATAATTATATAATTAAAGGAGGCGGTCCCCACCCCGCAGCTTTGCCAAATGACCTTGAAATTGCACTTTTTCAGTTTTTCTCCATCTCTCTCCCTGGAAACAATTAGAAATTATTTCCTTGTGGTTTTGTGCTGTGCACGAGATGAACTTTGCCAATCTAGTTATCTATGCTTGTTATGATGTTATAGCTTTGTTTCATATTCCCAATCCCCATCATGTCCAGATCTCCCCAGGCGTATTCCTTTAAGGGATGTTTTGTAAGGTGAATTGGACTGCTCCATATGGTATGTCTTAAAAAAAGAAAAAGAGAATTTATTTGTAGTGCCTAATTCTGGATTTATGGATGCGAAAGCTGGGTGTTAAATTTAAATTATTAATTTATTACCATGCCCTATCTTGAAACTCTAGTGTTCCCTTCTGATTCTCAGTCTGTCTCGAAGTCTTCATTTCTGCTGGATCACACCCATTAGTATTTATCTAACAAAGATCGAGTAAATGGAATATTGCTTGCTTTTGTCTACAGATTTGGACTGTCTAGCTCTTATGTTTAGAGATGTATAACATTTGATGCGACTCTTGCAGGACGAGAAGCGGTTAAGAGAGGCTATCGTTTTTGCCAACGCTTGTGGTGCCCTTGCTGTCACAAAAAATGGTGCTATTCCCGCCCTGCCTACAAAACAAGCAGTCCAGCAAATAATAGCAAAAGTCGCTGCATAAGAAATAACAAATGCTTCGTTTCACCCTCACTTTTCAGTCGAGCATTCTTGTATCCGAGTTTTATGAGTAGACGGGGGAACATTCCTCAAAAATTGAAAGGAAAAATCCACAGAAAATTTTGTAACATCCTGGGATGTTAGATTTGTCTAGATGTACCAGAATATGGACGTGTTCGGTAGAGATTAAAATCGGATTAAAATTAAAAAATTAGCCGGTATTGTTGACTTTTATGAGATGAGAAGAATTCATAACGACAATATTTTCAATTTTAATTGGCTTTTAATCTGTACCGAACATGGCCATAGCATTTACCACACCTCAAGGTAAATATGAATGGTTAGTAATATCTTTTGGTTTAGAAAATGCACCACAAATATATCAAAGAAAAATGGATAATATATTTAGAAAATTTAATAAATTCATGATAGTATATGTTGATGATATATTAATATGTTCCAATAATAAAGAAGAATATAAAAATCATTTGATAAAATTTATAAAAAATATTGCTTGAATTTAGCATAAGTTTTATTTAGGGCGTGTTCGGTAGAGATTAAAATCGGATTAAAATTGAAAAATTAGCCGTTATTGTTGACTTTTATTAGACGAGTGAGACCCAATAACGGCTATATTTTCAATTTTAATTGACTTTTAATTTCTACCGAACACGCTCATAATGTTGGTTCTTTGCCTGTTCAATCAGTTTCAGGATACAATAATGCATTGTCAGGAAGTACAATGATACAAGCAAATCAAGTGTAAACTTGTCAACTGAATGCCGAAATTCCACCTTTGGAAGATGTATCTTTTTTACACATACATCCTAATTTTCAACTTGACTTATCGAATTTACATTTGGCATAATTTTACATCATCTTTCACATCGCACATTTAATGCAACAATTATATAATACTTTCACGTCTTCAATCTGTCAACTAGTGACAATCGAGTTGTACAAAAAGCTTAATTTTTTTTTCGAAAATGATTGTGTGAAAAATAATTTTTTGAGAAATGTATGGTTAATAGGTTAAAAAAGAAATAATAAATTTATTGCATAAAATTATTTTACTGGAATAATACGTGATTTAAGAATGAGTTTGGGAAAAAAAAATATTTTAAAAATCCCTAGCTTATACAACATTACAACTGTGACCTCGTCTTGTTCTCTGAAAGGATCTCCCGAGGCGCGCTTTCTGAATCACAACGCGATTACTTTCTCTCCACAATCGCGCAAATCAGCGAAACAGAATAAAAAGGGTCGCCGTCCGGCGAAATCACCGGAGATATTAACCAGTACATCTGATGAATCCGTGTTTATCGAAAGCCTAAAACTTCTCAGTCTTCTCTCTCTACCTTCAATTTTGAATCATCATATTGACGAATTAACCGAACGAAGAATTTGATTGCTTGATCACTAAGTGTGATCCATTCAAATGGCTGCGAATTCGAATTCGACCTCGAGTCCGAATGCGGACAATGCAAGGCCAATGTTGCTTCCGGAGATCGGACCCGACGGAATCCCCCGAGAATCTCCTTTTATCGCCTACACGGAAAAGGTCTTCTCATAATATAAACACAGACACCACATGTACAATGATTAATTAGTTATATAATATTTGTTGTTGCATTGATTTGCAGATAATAGAAGCAGAGCAACTTCAATTGAGAAAGTAAGTTGACTTTTTTCTTTTTCCTTCTTAACTTGTTTCTGTTTTTGAATAATGTACATTAACGATAAATTTCTTTTACCAGTTAAATTTTGGTACCTTGTTGCCTTTTATCCTTTCTTTTTACTTCAAAGTTTGTTGCCTTTATCTCAACTATGCAGACGAAATGCACTTGATGCGTGCACTTTACTTCAAAAACTGATATGCAGGATATGTTGGATTGCTTTGATTTTCTGATAGTTTTTGGAGTTCAATGAATTCCCTAGTAACTTTTTGAGCTCATTTGAAATTACGAATAGAAGAAACCAGATGGCCAAAACTTGTGTTTTTTGGGTGGGGGTGGAGGAGATATTTTTTAGTATATTTTGAGTTAAAAAAAAAAAATTGAGTGGAGGGAGATAAATACAGGAGACTAGGAGAGGAAAGATAGAGAACGGAGGTGTGCGCGTTAGAGAGAGGGAGATACAGAAGTAATCAGGCCGTAATTGAGGTCCCTTGCACCTAATATATGAGTATGTATATTTTGTATTGCATTTTTATTCCAGTGGCACATTCAAATGCTTTTCATATTGAAAAATTAGTAAAGCAGTTCTTTATTTCATAATAATAAAGTATGTGGAGATATTTAGGATGAACTTAATGAAGATTACTATCTCTAGAACTTCTAGCTTATAGCGAGAAATAATTACCTGCACGGTGGATCCTTTCTTTTTACTTCAAAGTTTGTTGCCTTTATCTCAACTATGCAGGCGAAATGCACTTGATGCGTGCACTTTACTTCAAAAACTGATATGCAGGATATGTTGGATTGCTTTGATTTTCTGATAGTTTTTGGAGTTCAATGAATTCCCTAATAACTTTTTGAGCTCATTTGAAATTACGAATAGAAGAAACCAGATGGCCAAAACTTGTGTTTTTTGGGTGGGGGTGGAAGAGATACTTTTTAGTATATTTTGAGTTAAAAAAAAAAAAAATTTGAGTGGAGGGAGATAAATACAGGAGACTAGGAGAGGAAAGATAGAGAAGGGAGTAGAGAGAGGGAGATACCGAAGTAACCAGGCCGTAATTGAGGTCCCTTGCACCTAATATATGAGTATATATATTTTATATTGCATTTTTATTCCAGTGGCACATTCAAATGCTTTTCATATTGAAAAATTAGTAAAGCAGTTCTTTATTTCATAATAATAAAGTATGTGGAGATAGGATGAACTTAATGAAGATTACTATCTCTAGAACTTCTAGCTTATAGTGAGAAATAATTACCTGCACGGTGGATTAATAAGAAATTCAGTTTTATGTTGCAGCCCCAAAACAAGGTTGCAAGAAATAGATACAATATCAAATCTTGCCATTACACATAGCCATCAATCATGAATCTATATGCCAGTTGATGTGCTGCTAGACTATATACATTTCATCTGTGGAGGTTCTAAATCTTTTATTAAATCAGTAATTTATTGAATAATAAAAGGGGAAAAACTCATACTTGGAAGATACAAGATAATGACTTCCAGTGGTACAATTCAGTCTAAAATCCAATCTGTANGAGAAATAATTACCTGCACGGTGGATTAATAAGAAATTCAGTTTTATGTTGCAGCCCCAAAACAAGGTTGCAAGAAATAGATACAATATCAAATCTTGCCATTACACATAGCCATCAATCATGAATCTATATGCCAGTTGATGTGCTGCTAGACTATATACATTTCATCTGTGGAGGTTCTAAATCTTTTATTAAATCAGTAATTTATTGAATAATAAAAGGGGAAAAACTCATACTTGGAAGATACAAGATAATGACTTCCAGTGGTACAATTCAGTCTAAAATCCAATCTGTAATCTATACGAGCCTGATACACGAAACATCCTAATACTATTAGCGATTTTTAGATGAAGAAAGTCAGTTTTTCAGGTCCTGTCATCCCATGTGACCCTCACAGAAAGTGGACACCTTCACTTTTGTTTCCATTACGAGATACGGCGGTGAATTTTCCTTCTCCAACTCCATTCTGTACCACTGTATTGTCTGAATTCCCCCCAGTCCTCATACTTTGAAGCATAGGACGCAGTTGGATAACCTTCTCGAACTCCCAGTATTGAATAGCTCCCCTAAACTGCACATTCCGTTATGACTGCCAACTGCATCAGAATTTTTGCTATATAATGGTCGGATATTTAGAAATTGTATTAGTTATCTTTAGATGTTAATTTTTTCTAATTTGGTGATATTCATAAAATCTCCGGTACATCTGGCTAGATACATTGAAGAAAATTATTCCAAGATTCGTGATGTTGAACGAGAATTGGGGAATCTTACAATGGAGATGAAGCTTACGTCTGGACCAAAGAAAGCTGGTATGTGCTTTGGTATTCCTACTTCCTCTAAGAATATTCATCTTTTGTTGATTTTAACTGAGAGATCATTGCTGCTCGCGTTCAATGTCAGCTCTTGAACACATGAGAAAGAAAATAGAATTGTCAACTGAGAGAATTCGGGTTGCCAAGCAGAATGAAGAACAAGCACAACAGGTCAGTTTTTTTGTTTTTGTTTTTTTTTTTTGATGAATAGCTAGTCTTGTATCTTTGTATTAATATGCAGTACTTAGGCATGCTACCCTTTTTCATTTCAGAAATCAACTTATTGCTATTTCAAGATACATCCATGAATGAATAAAACATTATATTGTCATTGGTGAATATATAGATGGACTGGACTTGGGTTGCTGAAAGGGTGGGATCCACCTACACAAGTATAGTGCATAAATTATACAGTGAATAAAAACATACTATTTCAAGGATCCTTGTTTATTCACATTTACATACATTTTTAGCAAAATACAAGGATAAACGAAATGCTCAAGAAATTGGAATGGTTTAAGACCTGACACACCAAGAAACTGTTTTATTGTCTTCATTATAGGTGTTAGCTTGTTACTTGCCACTTACAAAATGACTATTCAATTCTTTATAATTTTAATTGTATTCAATTTAGTCGTCTAAACAATTATAAATTAATCGAGAGCATGTTTGAGTCCCATTTTTTTTGCAAAAAATGTATTTTGAAACAGTGATTTGATGGAGAATGTGTGGTTAAAAAAAGGAAAAATTTTAAATTTGTGCGTAATATTATTTTATTGAAAAATGTATGGTTGAAAATAAGAGAGAAAAATATATTTTGAAAATAATGGGGATGAAACAAGCTCTGAATTTGAAAAATTAGAGTTGAGAGACGTTCACTTTTTTATGAATAATCAATAGAAAAAGTTCAATGCATATCAATGTCACATTTCTCACTCTCAATTAAGCCAAATAAATCTGTAACGAGTTTATTGGATTACTTTATTTGAAGATTTTGGAGGTTCCTAGTTTGCATTTTTACCATGTACATCTTTGTTATCTAACGGTATATCATTTTTGATTGTGACATGAATGTCAAAGTTGCAGTAATTTCTCATTATGTTATTCAAATAAAAAAAGGTTTTGTATTTATATGAAATAGATTGTTTAGTTTATCTCCTTAATGTCCACTTTATCTCCTTTCCTTCCTCACGGGAGATGTTCCTAGTTCCCCGGTTTCTCAATCTCCTGTACTATCATTCATTGTATTTAATTTGTTTCCCTGATGAATATTGTGCTGGTTACTAGGCCTGGGAAGCAGCATTGAAAGATGTAAAGGATGAAGAAGCAATTAAACAGAAGCTTTGTGAAGACTTGAATAATCTGGTCTATATCTCGTTTTACTGAGTCTTCATATTGTTCAGTTTATCTTATATTTACTCGAGGTAATTCTCCTCTACAGGTTCAGGAAAGTAGCCACACACAGTATACTAGACTGGAAGAATTGAAAAGGCGTCTAGAGGCTTTAAACCCGAGCAGATCATCCATTCATGTACCTTCTGTAAGATTTCATTCCCCTTATGTCTTTATCTTGGAGACTCTTTATGGGATTTCCATAGATATGTAAGGCCCTGTTTGATGGCCCATGTTTTCCTCTAAAAAAGGAAAATAATTTCCAACTTTGCCTAAATGTGGTGTTTGATTGCATAAATTTTGGCAAGAAAATTTTTTCCCACCCCCCTCCCCATGCGCCCCTTTTCCACTTTTTGAGGGATTTTGGTGGGAAAGCATTTTC
>CAIGRK010067678.1:0-10192 GCA_903798315.1 Fraxinus greggii
TCTCAAAAGTTGGGGGGCACGTGCCCCCCCGGACCCCCTGGTCCGCCAGTGATACTAGGGTGTGTGGGTGTGTGTGTGTGTGTGTGTGTGTGTAGGAACACGATTCAACATGTTAAAATATAGAAATGCAAACTAGTGTATTAATTCCTCCAGTATTTGTTTTTAATTATGCATAATTTTTAAGCGATTCAAACAGATTCCTCTTCCATAACTGTTCAACACTAGTTAAAGAAGAGACACTTGAAGATAACCATCCTTTTTCTTTGGCAGAGCAATATACATTTTATATTTCTTAATTTCTGTCAAATATATAGCTGCCATAGTTTTTCATCTAAATTCCTTTAGTCTAGTGCTGTGCTAAATGCTTATCAAAATCTTTGGGCCACACACAATTCTCAAAAGGACAGGACTCAGTTTCAATTGAGATGCCCACTGAATACCACATCAAGAATATGGTATCTATTAAAAGAAATTCTTCAACTCCCAAATGATCAAATGGTAATCGCAATAATTCCTATGCATCTTGCTCAATTTGCTTAGAATCTTTATGATCTTAAGATAAGGTCAGATGCAGTTCTAGGAAGTATTTCATGTTCTTAATACTTGTATAACTATCTGAGTTTTAAAAAATTTCTATGGTTTTTACTCAACCGAATCATAAAGAGAGAAGAATCTCTTGCTACAGACTACAGTTGCACACTTTGCACACCCAGGTTTGAATTTACAAATTTGCCATTTCATTTTTGGTCAAATTCGCTCCTAAAGATAGACAAATGCCTATAATTGGCTCATGTTTATAAATTGTTTATAAAACACTAAAGCCATTTTTATTACACATTTCGAAGGACCCACAAATACTACCCCCTTATTCACCACTCATTTTTACATATTTATAGTTTAAACCGTTTATAAATACTTCCCAAACATGCTTTAAATATGAATGTTTGTTTCCACTCTCCGCGAAACCAAGGTATCAAAGTTTGCAGCTCTCCCACTAGCATAACACACCTAATTCGAATCTGTAATTAGTTCACATATGCGGCTTGTCATCATATTCAAATATGATTTTCATACTTTTTATGGCTCAAATCAAACTCTCAATCCGCAATTAGAACCACAAAAGCTATGAATTTTTTTATAAAGAAAATGTCGTGAAAATCATTTTGATATCTATAAAAACAGATAAAATTGATATATTAATGTCATGAAATAGATGTTCTCAAGACGCTCTTAAATATTTTATCAATTCTCTGGCACATCCACACCCACACAGTCACACTTGTACTGCAAATTTGTGACTTAAATTATGTATGACCCGTGTTTATAAACAATTTATCAACACCAGAACCACTTTTATTTTACACCCTTCAAGAATCTACAAGTACTACACACTTATCCACCACTTATTCTCTCTATTTATAATTTAAACCATTTATACACACTTCCAAACATGCTTAGAGATTAAGGCAACCATATGATCCAGTCTACTAAGACTAGTCCATATCACTGTTTCTAATTGATGAATACTTGTCAAACTACAGTATTTTCAATGTCTGCAACTAAATTAATGCCATTTCTCATTGGAGATGAAGAAAATGCACGTTGAAGTGGACCAATAACCAACATGAAAAATTTCTGAAATATATGGAAGAAGAACTAGCATAATTAGCATATCATTACTACTAAAAGTCAATAGATGCCAAAGTGGATGATCTTAAAATTTGAAGAGAAAATAGAAGATACATGTACCTTTTAAGAGGTTGACTATATTTTGGAGGTACAAATAGACGTATGAGCCATCAAATGCCATCAGAACTTTTCATTGAATGACTCCAAACTAGAAGTCAGTGATAAAATAGCAGCATTTTCAGTACTGTGGCATGACCTATCTCATCTAGTTATACGGCAAAGACCAAAATTTAATTGCTGTTCTGAGCTGGAGTCCTACTCTTGATCATCTGTTCCAAACACGACAAAAAATTTTGTAGCGAAATGAAAAATAAGAAGTCAATATTTCATTGAAGTTAATTTCTTAGTATCTTATATTTCACACGACGACCGCAATAAACCAATCCCACGTACAGCAATTCTGATACAGAATTAAAAACAGCCGTTGGGGTTTACAATTCGTCCTTAAACAGATTACAATATTTATCAATGGAAAGCTAGAAACACAAATGCAAAAAGAAGCAATGGAAGTGATTGAACAAAAATTCACTGTTCAATTCTATGTTCCGCACACAAGAAAGAACTGTAGTTTACCATCACCACTAAGTCATGCACCAACAATAGAGAGAAAAACAAGAAAGCAAAAAGAAATGCAAATAGGTTAGGTAACCTTGTAAATGTACTTCTTTCGCAGTTTGATAGCACTTTGAACACAGCTCTTGACTCTGATCTTTAACAAATTATCATTGAATATCTGCAAAATGGTTGAAAGATCAAATAGCATGAGAGAGAGAGAGAGAGAGAGAGAGAGATCTATAGACTACAGATGCATTCTGGAGTCTGGACAAATATATAGCAGGACCCCCTGTTCTTGAAGTAGTAAAACAAGAAACAGTAAAAATAATCCTGTAGTGTGAATAATATGAGTTGAAAGAAAGCCTGTGATAGCAGATATAACAAGACAGTATACAGTTAATGAGGAAGATATAATGAATTGAAAGAAATTGTGCAGGTCATGATGACAAGGACAACCCAGGTATAATTAGAACAGCTCTAAAACCTAATGTTTAACGAAACCTTCCTAGATCCAGAGCTAACAATTTTAACAAAGGCGTTTTGGTGCAGGCCAACGATCTTGATACTCACTAAAGCATGATGTTCTAACTTTGTAACAAAGAGAAATCAAACTAAATAACAAAAACACTTTTCTAGAGCTCATTGACTTTAATTTCGGAAAGACTAAGTCGATATTTTATCATGAACACGTGCATAAATCTAGGTGCAAAAATAATAAAATGAAAAACCATGCCTGCAACAGATGAGACATGCACTACTACTGATTACAGAAGGCAATTCATTTTAGGTCCATTGTCAAATTTGTAAATATACCTAGAGTTGCAATGACCAATTTTCTTTTACTTCAAGATGCTGCATAGAGTTATTATATTCCATAATTAAGCCTAAAACAACCAATTAAAATTTAATGTTAACGCATCTACATATCTGTGAAAATTATGCATGAAAGAAAAATTAAAAGCAGATTCTGCAGAAAACAAAATGGACATTCCAATTTAATCGATACAATGAATTTCAAAAGTAAAAAAACTGGCATACAGTTTACAAACTATAATATAGCATGTTGGATGACTACTAAACAGAATAGAAAACTAAATATAATCCACCTGCCTTTATTAGGTCATCAATTGAACGAGTTTCTTTAGTAATTTTCTGTCGGTTCATAATAAGAACGGCTGCTACACAGAAAACAGGTAATTCATCATCTCCATTCCTTGATGACATAACCGTACGAATTCGTAGACGGTCATTCCTTGACCAAAAATTCTTTGTCAAGCCACAAAATGGTCTAGCCGATGCTGATGCCATCCCACCAGAATTATGTTTCGATGGACCACCACCGTTACTATCCACGCTTTCTTCTCCTGATTCAGCCTCTGTTTCCTTTGGTATCCGTATAAGCAATACTTCTGGGCAATTTTCATCCAGGTTACAAGCTAAGGATTCATCAAAATCAGCGGCCCATATCATCTACAAAGTATTAAAGTAGAAGAGTATGGTGAATGATATATTTTCAAGAATATTACTTCATCAATTTTAAATAAATGCTACTTGGCTTATATTGTTCACGAGACTTAGTTAGCTCTCTCACGGTTATACTCGTTTATGACAGTTCTGGTAATAAGACCCAGTTCTGCATATTACATACCAGATAACCCAACTATTTCAAGGAAACTAAGCCACACCAATAATGGCTGAACAACTCAACCATATGGTCAAGGCCTCTCACAAAGCCATCATAGTTTGTTATCTATTTTCTGAAAACTTGTCATTTTCGGCATATATTGCATCTACAGCCGAAAACTGTTTGTATTCCCGTGCCTATGCATTTTCATCCTGAAATACAGGCTGCATATCGAACATTTTGATCGTCAAACGACTATTTGTAGATACTGGAGCAACAACAACTAACCATGAGAAGAAAAAGGGAAATATGGGAAGACATCAAAACAAAAATAAGAAGTTCCAATTCCATGCTGGCCAAATTCATTAAGATGAAAATTCTTGGGCAGAAAAATTGCAAATGGTTATAAACTAACACCATTTATCCATCTTGCTAATTAATTAGCATTTTTTTCATATAACATAGCAATGAAATTAACAGGTTTTCTTGGGATATGAGTATTACCGGAACCAGGAAGATATGTAAAAGATACCATGCTTGAATGATTGGAGTTGAAGAACGTAAATACGAATATGGAAGTAGGCTTGAAGATTTGATAAAGCTGTTCACAAGATTTGATACGTCAAGCTTGATAGTAAGGTTATCATGTTATTGAAAAATGTTATTCACATTTCATTTGATTTGATGGTCAGAAGCAAATTGGAAGTTACGCAGTGGTAATTCTAAAGATTCCCCAGGAAAAATTGATGTCAACTCAGTAATATGTGGAAGTATCAACGTAATTTCATAGTCATTCGAACTTGAAGAAAATATTAAACCAAGAATGACTTTTGCTTCTATAGGGGGAAAACGCTAATCAATCTACTTATAAAAAGGGACCTATATGACTCAGAAAACAAAAGTGAGCGAATATATCCTGTTCACCAGAACATTGATGCATCAATGTGATTAGCAGCAGCAAATATCTATATCGACCAATTTAAGAGATGGTCGCATGTATACCATTTAAATTTTATCAAGTATTTTATTCGATTATGGTCCTCTAGTCTTATAGATTCATGTATTTGCATAATGGAAAACTAATATATTCGACAGGAAAACTTCTGCGAGCACAAACCTCCCACATACGAAGGGCATCACTGAAAGACAATTCGCGGCGGAAGAGTACAAGCAGCATACGGAAGGCAAAATGAAGGCTCTCAGCGCCAATTTGGGACAAGTGAGAAAACATTTCCCTATCTGTAAGTTCTAATATGTGCCATAGTGTCTGCAACTGCTTTATTACACCAGTAGGTCCTTCCATCTGAAAGTTTTCGCGCTGTAGATTCATATTATATTATGTCAGTTAAAATGATAAAGAAAACTGGAAAATTATATGAGTAAAGGTCAGTTAAACAAAAATCTTGATATATAAATACCATTCTCCTTAGAAGCATCTCGAAGCACCAAAAAGCATCAGCATTATCCTCAAAAAGAACAACAAAGGGGGAAAGTAGATCACTCATGCCTATAAATTATATAGAAGAGGATGTCAAAACCATATAACTAATCACCTAAATCCTTGCATAATTCCAATAATTACATGAAAGTTTCATTAAGAGGAAAGTGGCACAACCTTGGCAATATCCCGTAGCAGGATCAACCCATGCGTAGACAGCAAGAATATCCGACATTCGAGCCAAATTTTTTGTGTCCTCATAAAATTCGAGATGATTGTCCGTTCTAACTACATCAACAACTGGAAAACAAAAAAAAATGTTTTACAACCCACTAAATGGTAATGAAATTTTTTTAGGCAGAATGGAAAAAGAGTATTTTGTTGGTAAAAGTTAATTTGGAAACCAATTACTTTTTTACCTATTTGGTGCAGTGTCCAAAGCCATTCAGACACTCTGTCTCCACTGGCAGCCCCTCCGCGAGATGTGATTGCATTCTTGGCTGGTATTTCTGGTGCGTCTGATATTCTAAGCCTCTTAAGCATTTCTGATTCAAATTCCAGATTATATGATGGCGAAAGTGATCCGTGCACATCCGGGTGAATCCTTTCACTTTCAGAGTTAGGAGGTAGTGAGTCCTCATTAGATGGGGTATCATTTGACTCCACAACTAGATCTGCATTTCTGTCAATTTGAAAAGTGTACATATGCTCATCACCAAATTTCAATTTACGTCGTGTCGAATGTCTGTCATCGCATAACCTAGGTTCTTTTTTATTTTTGTCGCTCTTTTCAAATAAATTTGTAACTGGTAAAGGAGGGAAATCCAAATAGCTTTCAGTTACATATTGTGGTCCATCAGCTTCAAGCTCAGTCGGAGACGCGAAGTTGTAAGAACCAGAAGAAGGTACAATATCAGAGTAATCATATGCTCCTTGCTTGCTAGCTCTTACACTTACAATGTCATTAGAGTCACCAGAGCTTTCCCTTCTACATGTGTGTGATTTTCCTGTATAGTTGCAATCCAAAACACAGTTATTATTATCTACTTTGTTAGCACTGGCTTCACAAGTATGTCTGCTTTGGTCTTCATCTTCCCTTATCCCATCATCTTTGAAACTCGTTCTCATATCCATGACTTTAGAACCTACAATATAGGCAAGGGAACCAGTTCCTATGCTTGAGTGCATCGATTGACATTGCTTAATTAGGTCCATATAACGTTCCCTGTAGTAAGTTCACAGTTAAATAATTTGCTATTAGTAAGTTGTAAGATAGAAAGAAATATTAAAATTCCACACATCCACTTATAGTTCCATAAGAACCAGTAATTCGTCAAGCAAATATTAAAACAGAAGTTTAAAGCTGCCAAGACAAGAACATAGCGTGCCATGTTGTAATTATTTGAAAGAAACTTGCTGGCCAAAGTAACTTTAGTACTATTTGCTCCTATTCACTAATTTTGTGCTGTTCTTTTCCAAATAGTTTGTCAATGGGAATGGTAATGGAGTTGGCAATGCTTATCCATACTGCTAAATCAATGAAGGGTATAATTTGGTCCTGGATGCAAAATCTAGACAAAAGTAAGACGAGTCTTAGGAATTTTAAAAGCTTTCTTATTGTCACAATATACCATTCCAGATTTTGAGTTTCTCAAAGGCAAATGCTTTCTCTAGGATATTCTCTATTGATCTCTTTATAAATCTGACTTTATTAAAGACACAAAAGTGAGAAATTCCCATATAAGCAAGTATACATCATATTTTCTATGTCCTTGTAAGGGTTTAAGTAGACGTACTTTCAAGCAGTAGGCTACCACCTTTTAAGCGCTCATATAATTTTTCATCTCCTAGACTCTACGATATTCTCTCTTTATTTTTCTTGATAAAACAGATATAAAAAGTAAGAAATTCCCGTACAAAAAAGTATACAAGAAATATCATCTAAAACCCATAAAAGCAATTCTCCAAAATAATCTCTTCACCGACTAGAACCAGATATTTTCAAAAATCAGTAAGAGTTTAAACTTCTAACTTCGACTGACTTACACTGAGTACTCAAATCACCTTATTTTACTCCCCCAAAATATATATATATATATATATAGGGGTTGTTTGAGCCCCATTTTTGGTGTAAAATACATTTTGAAATAATAGATTGATGAAAAATGTGTGGTTAAAAATGAAGGAAAAGTTTTTGGTTTGTGTGTGATATTATTTTATTGAAAAATGTGAGGTTGAAAAGAAAAGAGAAAAATGTATTTTGAGAAAACATGGGGATCAAACAAAGTCATACTTTCAACAGCCAATCCATCAACAACAACAGTCAAATTCTATCTTCAAAATAACTTAAATGGAGCCAAGTGACTCTGAAATCCTCCAATAGCATATGGACCGTCCCTGGATAACTTCAATTTCCTCTGCATGGTCAATGAGGAAAAATTTTCCAGTAACTTTTTGATCTAGAAGAATGTAAAACAAAACTTTGTCTCATACTAATCATATTGCATTGAAGACCCGCTAGGATCAAACAACAGATAGAGTCATAATAGTTATTAATCATGAACATCCATGTTCCTAAGTGAAAGCGACAACTAGGTACTGGAGAAGGCTTTCAAAGGCACAATTTAGAAAGGGAAATATTATTTCAGAATGTGACAGAGAAAATTGCAGGTTAAGATACACTACTAATAACATCCGTGTTCCTCAGTGAAAGCAACAACTAGGCACTGGAGCAGGCTTTCGAAGGCGCAATTTAGAAACAGAAATGTTACATCAGAATGTGACAAAGAAAATTGCAGGATCAGATACACTATTAATCAGTACACAGCAGCAGATAACAGAAAGACCCTAAATAATATATTCTATCTTCCATTTACTTATCATATGACCATCAATTTCACCATATCCATATACTTGTATAGGCAATTTTTTTATTTATTAGAAATGCCAAAAACCTGTTTCTCCATTGTTCAGGTACATAAATAGCTAAGAAAAAGTATATGTTTTGTATTTTAAGTGTTCTCATTGCCAAGATGTTTCCTAATGTTTCAGCTTTCAAGGAAGGTTTCATGTCCTCGATAGCTAGGACAAACCTTCAGTAATGATTAATGAGAGAGCATTAACATATGAACTACATCTACACAAAGTATAGTTTGAAAAAGAAAATTCAAATTGCATCCATGTAATTAGAAAGCAGAGCAGCCAAGACACTTCACAAGCTAACAACACAAAGTGAAACAGTGACTAAAAAGACCAATACCTCCTGGCAGTCCTCAATTGCCTTCGATATTCAGCAGTGCTGCGCAAAGCATAACAGCCCAAAAGGAATTCCCACACTTCCGGCCTTATAGATGGATCCACACCCTACCATGCAAAAGATGAAGCATTTTAGCGGCTAAAACGATTAATTTTGGCTAAACAATACAAAGAAAAATTAATCCTATTACAAATATTATATTCAAACTCAGAAAGAAACCAAGAATCTAGGCACAAAGTTATTATAATTTGAATTTCAGCTCACAACATAAGAAACTAAACAAGAAGTAGAAGAATAATCAGCCACATTTCAGTTATCATTTATGCAAAGAAAATGTATAAAGCTAAAGAAATCCATAGCATGTTATGTGTTCATTCTAATGTCAATTGAATATAAAAAATGGGTAGAGAACCAGAAACGTACAAATAGCCCTCACCAAGAATTGCATTCATGGTGTAAATAACTCTCTACTCATTTTGAGTTGTAATCATCCAGTTTTTGTTTCTGAGGGAGGAATCAGGAGACTAGCCCATATCGGCAGGCCAAAAACTTTGGTCATGCTTTGGGGTTTTGATAGATTCCAACTTGTGTCTTAAGCTTTTAAGTTTCTTCTACGTTCGGGTATGTTGCAGTGGACCACTTAGATTATTCCAGATGTAGCACATACATTCTAGCGCAATGTGTTGAGGAAAATAGATCAGTTTGGGGCACCTGTCTTTTAAGTAAAAACGGGATTGACTAAAGGTAAACCACTTTTTGTGCTAAGATCTGATGGCACAAGTGAATTTTAGCCCTTGTTTGGGGCTCCATTTTAACGGAAATTTGGGGGAGAATGTGTTTTGGAATAGTGATTTTTTAAAGAATGTGGTTAAAAATAAGGAAAAAATTTCGGTTTACATGTAATATTATTTTATGGGAGAATGCGTGGTTGAAAATAAGTTTTTGAAAAAATGGTGGCCAAACAAAGGCTTAATCTTTCTAATTCACCCAATGAACTTAATTTTGAGGGGTTGCTCAATTGTTCAATCCTTGTGTTTACTCCCCAATGAACACCAGTTCGAATCCCCTCAAGGTCACTGATGTGAGTATTCGACCGTAAACTTCAGGGTCTAATGGGATTAGTCAAGGTGTGCGCAAGTTGGCCCGGACATCTACTGTTATCAAAAAAAAAAAAAATTCACCCAATGAATTTGTGAATAATCCTTGAGGGTTATAAACCATAGATTAAATGCTTATTACCTTTATAATATGTTTGACCGGCTTAAATTATAAATTAAGCTTTTCCAAACATGCTCTAAATGTAATAGAAGCCAATGAAAACCACAAAGACAACCAGTGTTTTGACTCATTATCATTATTTTATTAATTCATTTGTATTTTGAGTGTTTGAAGGCATTATTTCACATAATACATCTCTTAATATTGCACTTAAAAGATTTAAAATCCCGGAGCCTTACTTTTGACTATAATATTGACAATACAAGAAAAGACAAGAAAGAAAAATGAAGCATATGAATGGATACATGCATTTTACTATCAGTTTTCAGCAAATTATTTACAAGTATTATATTATTTCTAGTCTAGAACAATGCTTATTTTGTTTTCGTATATTTATTACTAGCTAAAATGT
>CAIGRK010067681.1:0-16465 GCA_903798315.1 Fraxinus greggii
AATTCGGGTCGTAATTTCATAAGAAACCGATCCCTCTTGCTAACCTCTTGAACATCTTATAGTAAGAGTAGTATTGCTTAATGGTAAGATTACCTCAAGTGTAGTTAGCAATTTCTAACTCCAATTGAAATCGCCGTGCATTATTGTCCTGGTAATAAATCGCTTCAAATATTCCCACTTCTCCTTAGCCATAGTGAAAGAGCGTAAATTATTTACCGTGAGCCTCCATGGATCTCAAAATCCACGAAATAATACGAGCATCATTTGTTTACTATGTATTGAGATCCTTTGTATCCTCAGGCGCTTTAGAGGACCCATCAACCTCAAAGCTCTTTCCCTTTTAAAAAATCTTGAATTGAAATTCCTATATAGAATATTTTTTCCCAGTGAACTTAACACGCAGAATGCGTCAACTTACATAACTTTGTAATACAGAGGATTACAAAGTATAACCTAAACAAAACCAACCCAAACAAGAACCAAATTGCAGCCCAAATTGCCACCTAAAATGAGCTCACCAAAAAATAAAAGCCCTCTCCAACAATACTCCTAAAATCAGCCACAAAAAATTGCAGGCCCACTCCAACAATTCTCAACACACAACCCACACGGAAAGAAACACCCAGGAGAAGCTTGAAACACCGATGCTTCAACTCCAGAATGGACTCCTCAGTCGCGAGCCGTCGACCATCCAAAAAACCCGAAATCAAGTCGAGCCCACACTCGGGACACTGGAATCGCGTCAATTAGTGAGACGCCGGAAAAAAACACCGCGATGCTCACCCGAAAGACATTGAGAGTCTTGTATTGTATACGTCGAAAATTGCTCACAGAGACGTCGGGGAGTCTCCAATCACCCAAAACCGGAGCACGCTCAAGTGGTGACTTCAACCGGAGATCTATTGGCCTAGAAATCCACAAAAGACTACCGAAAAAAATTCTGTACTAAATTGTCGACCCTGACAGTGGAAGATTCAGCAATTTTTTATTGGTATAGCTCTGATACCATATCAAAGTTTGGATGAATGATCTTCCCCGTTCGGGATGCCTTCCATTATTTAGAAAAATATCACATATGTACATGGTATGCCGTAATTTAGTTATATTGTAATTACTAGATCTTTGTAAATCACGAAATCTTCTTGATCTCAATCTCATCGACAGCTATAACTTTTCCACCTAATTTATATGTCCTTTTAAGCTAGAACTATGAGTAAATAAGAAGTATACTCAAGGAATTGGAAGTTTTCAATTAATTAAGGAGAACTGTTAGTATTCTAAGGAACCGAAGCTCGTGATTGTGATGAAGTTTAATGCAGTTATAACTATAACTTACATGCTCAAGTGTTGTCATTTTGAATTTTTGATACTAATATATTATCTGTTTTCGATGTTTTAAGCTCTCAATCAGAAATGGAAATTATAATCTTTTAGGAACTGAGTAATTTGATTAACCCTGTTCCATTCAGCTTTATGTCAAACTTCAAATTGGTTCTAAGTTGCATGGTTTTTTCAATTTATAAACCATGTTCTGTTTAATATTGTCACCTTTCCAACAATTTTGGACATACAGACATTTGCTTTTCATTTATCTGAACTTGAATATCCAACATGACTGATGTGTCTTGAACGAATTTTCTTTTTTTATTCATTTTGTTCAAGTTCATTGCCATCTGCTAATATATGTTTCATTCTTCTCTTTCAGTGCAAGGAAATTGAGCCATCAACTGGATAATCATACTATTTTTCCTATAAATCAACTATGACCATACTCTATATTTCCATGCTTGTTTGTATAAAAGCTGGTAACGTTCTGACTTGCCTTCAGATTGCATCATTTTTCTGTTTAAGATCCTAGTTCCTATTATTATTCAGTTATCAGCGTTTCTTCTTCTGATTTCTTTTATACTATATTTCCTGATGTGGAAGAATAATTATCATTACTGGATCTGAGTAAATAATCACATCTTTATCTTTATCTTCTTGTGCCATTCATTTTTTCTCTGGTTTTAATTATGTTGGAAGGATCTGCACTGAACATTGAAACTGAGTGCTGCTTATATTGCAACTCATGAGTACTATCCTCGTAAAGGTAGTACTCTTAAATCTTGAACAGCATTATTAAGCTGTATTTTTAAATGTAGTATTCTCACTGTAAAGGTTTGGTTAAATGTGTTTACTGTGGTTAATTTGTTTTTCTAATGAGAAATCAATTTGAATTATAAAGTTGCCAGAGGTTTTTTTTTTCTGCTTTTGATACGAGGAGATACTGAACTGACATTTTCTATCTTAGTTCAGTAAATTGTCTCCTTCAAATTGCTTTGATGGTAGATTTTTGCAAAATTTTGTTCTTTCTAGCATGTAACTCGTATTTCAAGATGAAAACAACAATTATACTGTCTATAAATTTAGTTGTACTTCTTGCAGTATCACTGCAGGTTAGGCTATTGTCTATTTAAGAGTCTCGAAGTCCTTAAATTTTTTCACTCTATCTCTTACATGTTTAACTCTGATGGTTTTTTTATTGTACTCATTCATGTCTAAACACTCAGAAATTAGAACCTACTTGTTTTTCTGCACGACATTCATTAGTTGATGCATAGAATTTTTGTACTGCCACTTTCTGAAATAGACACTTCTGATTGATGGCTTAAATAATGTGTAGATTGTTTCCAACGTGCATGATGACATTCTTTTGCCCTGTGCAGAAACCTCTGCAGCTTGTGCAGTGCAGAATCTTATTAGATTCTACTTTCCGAGGCCCCCCAATTATCTTTATATTGTCATATCATATGTTCTTGTCATGCTTTGCTACTGGCTGTTTCTTAAGAACCTATATGCATTTTTTTCTTTCGAATCATATTTTCTGTTATGACCTTGCTCTTGACAGATTTATTTTTATCGAGTATCTGGTAGTAGTAGATGGTTGTGTACATTTTATTGCCAAGTAAACTCATTAAATCAAGTACAGAATTTAAATAGATAAATAAGTATTGAGACATCTAAAAAGTTATGAAACATGCAATGCCAGCCATATTCTTTTATTTATTGTCGATATGACCTAGAAAGCTACATCTAGTTAGATTTACCTCACACAAGGAATTCAGAAACTGGGTGACGCCAATTATCAAGTATTTTTTCCTGAATAGCTGTGGTACTTATACCACTTTTGGCATGTAATGAAAAAAGCTGTAACTTCCCTTTAGCATTAAGAGATTACTTGGCACCTTTGACTTATCTGCATCTCTTTGTTATTGCAGTTGTAATCTGCTGCATTTTTCCCACCAAAACAAGTCTTGAATCAATATAGTGTTGAATTGATGGTTAATGAAGTAAATCATGGGGGATAGACAATTACCCCAATGTTGTAACTTCTGATGGTGCCTCCAGGTTCTGCTGCAGTGGCTGGCAAAGCTGGAGACAAACAGGTTCATGTGGGTCATCTCTGACGCTTAAACTATTATTGAGAAGTGCGTTACTGTTTGCTCCATTCGCATCCTTAGTTCCATAAACCTGATGAACAACAAGCATTTCCGCTGAGGAACCTATTATAATTCTTTTAATATATAGTGCTCCAACTATAGTACTTTGTTTCACAAAGCATTTTGAAACTTGATTTATTAATCTACACCACTACCTTCTTGTACAATGCCATATTTTCTTGTTGAATGAGGTTTACCTTCTTATAAAGTTCCACATTCTCTTGGTGGATGAGGTTTCTCTGCAACAAAATTATGAAATTTAGTTACTAAATGGGACATTTGTTGAAATATAATGGAAATGATTTGGTGCAATTTTAAGTTAACCTTTTGATTCAGGTCTTGTATCTCTGAAATTAAAATTTGGTCCTGCAAAATTATGAAAACTATGTTAATAGTTTTATTTGATATGTGCAGAGCAAAGGATTCACATCCTAAAGAAGATGAAAATTTCAAACCTTCCTCATACGGACACCTCGAAGACTCATCTCCAGCTGGTTCTCCAGGTTCTGTAGATCTTTGACACTTAAACCAGAAAGCTCTTCTCCCGTCAATTGACTGTATGATTATGAGAAATGTATGTTTGGTTATCTAGGTTGTTAATGCAAACACACACATACATGTAAATACGTATGTATATAATGCATTCACACATGTAATGAATGAAGAAATTTATTAATGGGAAAAATAATTGCAGAAGTAGGACAAAGACTCAGGTCCTCTAAACTATTAATACTCCCTCAGGTTTAGCCCATAAAGATGACAAAACCATAACTCTATCCCACTAGCAGCAATGAGGACTGTTATTATGCATCTGAAGAACTTTTTTCCATCCATATGGACGAAGTTATATCTATTGCAGGACAATGTCTAAACATTTTAGCCCATCTGTTGTTTCCAAACCTCAGAACTTCGTGTTGAACAAATGAACCAGAGATGCAGGTTCTGACATTCCCCCATTGATTGTAATTAGTCTCAGCCATATCTCCCTAGAGAAATTGACTTTCCAGAAAAGAAAGAAGCGAGTTTCTTTAGTAAAGGTACCGAGAGAAACATTAGGATCTATCGAGAAAGAGAACAAGAAGTTTCTAAGTTTTTGGACAGACCTAAGTTATCACCATCCTCGTGGATCTCAATGGATAAGAAGTTGAAGGTTATTAGTATTGTAGAGAGCTGGTATGCCATACAAACGAGGATAAGTGATAGATAAAAATCCAATCCAAACATCATGGAATCGGTTGAAAATGGAATATAATTCAAGGACTCGCATAAGTGAAATATAGAAGTGAATTCCCTGTAAAACATCTGTTTTTGTGTAGTCCGTGCTTATGATTTCTTTATTTTGTTTGGTCCTTTACCACTTCCCTTCCAAGGAATATTCTCAATAGGCCGTAAGCTATCATTGCCTCATTCTTTGATACTTCTATTAATAAGGATATCTTATTGAAAGTTATTAGCTAATTAGTTTTTAATCTTTTAGCCTAGGAGACATCCAGTGTACATTAAGCTGATACCTTGAGATAATCAAGTAGTTTACATCTGCCTTCACAATGAAGTTTTTCTTTCCTAATGATGTCATTTGTCGATGATTGTGGGATAGTTTAAAATTATAAAAGGCAAATTGATATGGTTTTCTCACGATGAGAACCGAGGAGTCTTGTTTCATAGCAATGAGATCACAAAAAGATAAGCGGAATTACTTTGGCAAGTTATTTAATGAATGACATGCTTGTTCTATAAGAATTCAAGTTTCGGAAGGAAGAATCTATGAAGAGGATGAAGATGCACATTTCCAACAAAATTAAAATAGGTAAATTAAGTATGATTATACTGTGATTTGGTTGTTTGGCTAACTCATCTAACTTCATGTTCAAAATATTTTTATTTTTGGCAAGAATGCCTTCTCTTTAGCTTCTCTTATACTCACATAACAAACGAGTTTGTTATAACTCTTACCTTTCATGTTCAATATTGTATAAGATGTTTCCCCAATGGATATATGGTTGCACTGGAATAGATTAAATAAGAAATGATAATATGTGCTAACAAGTAAAGGTGGCATTTTTTAGGATAAATTAAAACTATGACGTAGATATATAGAACATATCTTGCTTAAACCTAAAGCCCATTTGTAGGTAAGATGCAAGTTTAGTAATGCAATTAAAGAAGGAAGATGTTTACCAAAATTAAAATGACGTGTGATGGTTGCAAAGATTTGATTTACCTAGACCGTTGACACAGAGTGACAAAATGGATTAAAAATGAATATATGATTGTGAAAAAGATTTATGCTGGCAACTATGCTCATTAGGATATTGTTTAAATTGTAATATAAAGGTAAAAATATATTTTAATATTTATTTAAGTGTTTACAAAGTATGATCCAAAGTTTTCAAATATTTTGTATCAACTTACCTAGTTTTTTATTTTTTATTTTTTACAAAAATCGTGAATGTTTTAATATTTTATATATATGGAGTATTTTACTTTGGTCCTTTGCTTTTCTTGAACCTTTCTGTTAATTTGCATTTTAAACTAAAACACAATGTTGCTTGTGTGGCACAGAGTAATTATTACAAAATCTAATGATGACTCACAATAGTTGTCAAGGAATTTAATCATCATTGACAACCTTTATCAATTTTAAGAATCTCAATACATGAATTTTTTTCTTTCTTTCCTTTAATATTGTCAAGTATTAATTTTATTTCTAAAAAGGCAAAAGATTTACCGATGATTCTCTTGCAAGTTATGCAGTTGTTGCCTCAACACATCAACTTCCCTTTTCCAATACTGTCAAGTACAATAGCACCATTTATTGTATAAAATTATAAAAATAATATAACTATTTTAAAATGGCGAATTAATACTTTTGCCAGATAACAGATATGCATATCACATGTATACTTAAAACACGTATATATAATCAATTGGAATTATGAAACATACAAAGTGACATTTACATATGCATAAAAGAAACCTATTTAACTCTCATAATTTAGCATGCTTAATTGTTCATGTAATTATGATGCAACCAATGAGCTCATATGTTAATGCTAATTACAATTAAACAAATAAGCTTATAAAATTGTGCTAATTACAACTATTTTCCTCGAGCTAGTTTGAAGAAATGTATCATTCTCAAGGAAAATGTTAAAAGAACTTAGGGGCGCCGGGTGTCCATAATGGACACGAGGGGATGTCGGGTGTCCATAATGGACACCCTTATATGCTCCCCTATGTTTGTGTAGCACGTCCCCATTCTCAATATGCTAACGCACAAAAGATATATAGGCCAAGGCAACTCTTTGGTAAGAACCATTGCTTATTGTTTTCCACTTGTAATGATTGGAATATAAAATTAACCAATATCAATCTTCTCCACAATAAAATGACTATCAATTTTAACATGCTTTGTTTTATCATTCTAAATGGGATTGTGAGAAATATTAGAAGTAGCTTTGATGTGCAGTATCGGCTCATATTTCTTTGAACAAAATCTTCAACTATAGTAACTCTTATATTCCTCCAGTCATTACCTTGAACTTGGCTTGAACACTTGATCTAGTCACCGCATAATGTTTTGTTAAGGGAATAAAATATCAAACCCGTTCAACAGTTTTTAACTTCTCCAAGTAACCAAAATTTTTTTATTTTTATTTTTCCTAGAAATGTACATCATCTAGTTATGGAGCTTTTGTCACTAACTGAACCAGCCCAATCAGCATTTATTATTGTTTTACTTGGAGGTTATAGTTCTTTTAGAAACATAGACCTATTCGAGGAGTACCTTTCAAATATCCTAGAATCTTCAAAACTGCCTCCATATGGATTTCATGGTGAAGTAATATATTGGCTCTCCATAGTGACAACAAATGAAATATCAAACCTAATGTGGTGCAAATATGTAAGCTTACCAATCAATCTTTGGTATCGATCTCTATCAAATGCAATACTCTTAATTGTAGATTCGTAGTTATGTTTTAGAGAAATTGGAATATCTCCTCATTTGCAGCCTAACATATCGGTTTCTTTAAGTATATCCAAGACATACTTTTTTTGTGAGCTAGGTCTTGCAACATCAATGCCTAAAAAATATTTTAACTTCCCTAAATTCTTAATCTCAAATTCTTTTGTGAGCACTCTTAAGTTTTCTTATCTCATTAATATCTTTACCAACAACAATGATCTTCCACAGACAATTAATATCTTTACCAACAACAGTGATCTTCCACAGACAATTAAGGCAGTTATTTTCTTCTCATCTTTTAGAGTGATAAAGGAACAAAATATGATTATCTTGGCTTTGAGGGTATTAAAACAGACGGATTCCTGTGCTAAACTTCTAAAGCCAAGCTCGAGATGATTATATTTGTCTGTATAAGGACTTGTTCAATCTGCAGACTTTGCTTTTCAAACACGTCTTCAAACCAAATGGCAACTCCATTTGCACTTCTTTCTATAAATTGCCATGCAAGAACACATTCGTCAAATCAAGTTGTTCAATATGCCTATTTAGGTTTGCTGCAAGAGTAATAGGACTTGAATTAAGTTCATTTTGACTACAGGTACAAGTCTATTGATAATCAACTCCATAAGTGTGTGCGAATCCCTTTGTCATAAGTTTTGCTTTGTTTCTATCTACTCTCCTATCTGTCTTATGTTTCACCAAAGACACATCGTTTTTTTCCTGTTTGAAGATCAACAAGTTCTATCATTCTTTTTCAATGCGTCAATTTCTTCGTAAACAACTTATTCCTAACTTAAATAGTTAGAGCTTTATGCACAGTGCTTGGAACAGAATTGTTAGAAAATACATTAACAGTTCGAAATGGACACAGTCTATGATAGGAAACAAATTTGAAAAATAGGATATCGTGTACAATATCTAATACCTTTACTTTTAGAAGCTGCACATCAAGATAGAAAAATCATGATTATTAAAAAGATTAGAGAGTACTGTGTTTTTCAAAAGATTGTGCTTAGTTGAGGTGAGTGGTGATGTTGCTGAAGATTTTATCTTATACTTCTCTAGTATACCTTTAAGTTATGGTCTCTATCATGTACCCTTTCAAGTAGAGTAATAGGTATAATGCACGCCTTAAGGAGCGAGGCATGTGCCTCAGTTTTATTGTGATCTTTGAGCTTTTTTTCTTTTTCTTTTTAATTTTTTTTCCTCTTTTGTAAGTCTAAGCATGGGCTTTATAAAAGGGTCTTTTTAATGGATTCGTCTTGTTCTTAAGTAAAAACAAAACTTGGGCTCATCTAATGTTGGACTAGATGATAAAAAACCTAAACAATACGACTATACTAGCCCACGTTTACCATTATAAAAATTTTAGTTTTTTCAATTGCAAAAGGCCGATTGATTATTTTCTAATTGCTACTTTATTGATTTATTTTGGAGTTAATTTTTTTTTTGGTAATAGTGATTGAGAACTATGCCTTGCCTCATGAAGGAAAAACATCCTACCTAGTACCCATTTTTCCCCTTTAAACATTGATAATAGTGATTGGCAATGGCGGTTGACCAGAGGCAAAAGTTAAAAACTCTCAGTAGGAGAAATCTCATAATTAAAACTATTAGATAAACGAGACTCATAAGCAGTCGACTGACATCTACATTAGGCACCACTAAAGGTTGAGACAAAAAAAGGAAGGTTCCCGAAGAAGATTGACCACTTCTGTAGCATCAGTTTTTTGCAATATGATATTTAAGTAGTGATTCAGATTGCTTTCTAAGATTTGATGACAAGATATTGAGTATTTGAGATTAAATATCAATATTTCCTGTTCGATACATGTTTGTAAGATTGTACAACAATGAGGAGTTGGAAATTCTGGTGGACGGTTAGATTCTTAGAAGGGATAGTTGTTATTGTTGTTCAAATTTATTAGTATTATACGAAGAGAATTTTGGTGGTTTACTGGGATGAGCCATGATAGAAATATTGAGGACTTTGTATTTTAGAGCAATTTGACATGGATAATATCACTCCACGGGACTATTATAAGCAGCTGATTGGTTTGCATATGATCAATATAATGCATAGATATTTACTATAGGAACATGCTATATACACACAGATCTTAGGATTGAGTGTTAATCCTCCCAGATATGAAAATTAACTTATCAGGGATTTTATGAAAGCATGAACGGCTTTCAAGTGAGAGGATGCATTGAAGATGTAAAAAAAAAAAAATTGTCCTCTATCAACGATGTATGGTATTAGGTGGTTCAACAAAGTCATATAAGAGAAGTTATGGCTGTTAATACTTTTGAAGTAGCATGTGTACTTTCATAAAAATCTTGCCTTCATCTATGCTTCCCTATCACTTGTTTTTCGTAATTTTGGGTTAAGTTTCAAATAAGGGTAGCAGAGATTTAAACATAGTTGTTATTGTTGTATTGTTATTTTTACTTAAACGATTGTTACATGTTCAAATTCAAGTGAAGCTCGAACAGTTGATGTTCGATACACTTCTCAGACCTTTAGGACATGCATTCGAAAAGCCATGTGCCTTATCTTATGTTTTGTTTTCTGTATAATTTTAGTTTCTAACGTGCTAGGAACATGTCCTTGACGTGGCATGACCCTTAAAGTGGAAATATAAAAATGAAGATTTTTAAATTACTATTGACATTTGTTTACCAAAGTCAAAATGATGTGAAAAAATAAAAATTTACTAACCGACACAGAATTTGTTACATATCTACTTGTACATTTTTTATTTTGTTGGCATTAGAGATAAATAGTGAACTGAAAATTGTTATTACAACAAATCCACATTTTAATGTAAAAGATTTCACCTTTAAAAATAACTCAAAGCTAAAAATTATTAAATTTATTGAAAATAAAAACAAAATATTTAAATGTATGATTTTGAAGATTCAACGTCCCGATGTGTTCTTGTCTTGTCTTTTGGAAAAGTCACGTGTCAATGTGTTCAGTTCATGTCTGTATTCCACTTCCATAAGTTATTGCTCTAAGGAAACATGAAATATTGAGTGAATGTTATTTCAATTCCTACTCTTATCACTTAAAGTGAAAATACTTACAGCTACATTTATTTTCAATGTTGACTCTCTTGGGAAGTGAATTTTTTTAAAAACTAGAACTACATTGTTTTCCTCTGGACGAACATATGGTTTTGCTTTGTCCTGTTATATCCAATCCAAAATCTACTTGAAATGATTGGAAGAAAAGTAAAATATTTCTACTTGTATTGTCAATTTTTTTATGTAACTTTTATGAATGTCAATGTAGTCTCATCAGCTTGAACCACCCCATAGTTGCATGACTTGATGTTCTATGAAGAAATTACTAATGCTCTTCGAATTCTATATCAATTGCAATTGTGCACTTATGTTTCATGGGGTTTTTTGTGTCTAAATCCTATCAATTTTATGCCCAAGTGACCTAAAATTTTGGTTCTGGAAGTATGCTTTCTTTCTCTAGCCCTCTAAATTATCTGGATGAGGTAGCTTGGTCAATGGTGAATGGAATTGTCAGCTATCTAAATTGGCTTCTAATGGAACACCACAATCAAGTAATGAAATTGACCAAGACACTTCATCAAATGTAAAATACGAGCTTCCTTGGCATATCCTTATTTCTTTACATTTTCCCCTGCGGAGAGGGGAAGAAGAGGGAAGGGGTGGGGGTTAGGAATGCTAATTTAGCCTCCTAATAATCCACATTTTAGTTCGAAAATTTTGTGATTTCTTCATATGAATCCACCAAATTCAATTGTTAATTAATTTGACCATCTTGTATATCTTGTGCTTATGTAATAGATGCATCAGTTGTGCTTCTAAAGCTTTGCCTTACCGGGGGTGTTCTTTGTTTGGTCTTATATTTGTATTCTCTTGGTTTCTCCTCCACTACCCTGATATCCTTTCCATTTAGCTTTGCTGAGAAACTTTTTAAGACCTACTACTTACTCTTGATGCCATCCTTTATTCATCACTGTGGTATGAGGGCAACAATTCTGTGAATGCAATTGAGTACGCCGACTCTAATGCATAAAGTGGCATGTGATGGACCTTTGATTTCCAATTTGCTGGGAAATTTCTGATAGTCGGGCCCTAATAGGACTTAGTTCCCTCGTACATTCCGTCATGCGAATGAAGGGCCCCGCGAGTCCTTTACATGATATGAAAGGCATAAATGGTGAAATGTAGGACTAGTGAATGATACTTGAGCTGTGAGAAATGGAATCATCTCTTCCCCCATTGTGGAACTTTTTGATACTTCTCGAAGCTTTTCTTATACTTGTGGTGCACTAGAGAGACTGAAGTGTGAGCTTCAAGATTTAATGACATGGGTCATGATGCTTGAGAAGAGATCCTAGTTCTTATTATTATTATTATTATTATTATTATTATTATTATTATTATTATTATTATTTAATTTCTAATACGCCTTAGTATGTAATAAACTATATCAGGCATTTGCAACAACGAGGGAAGAAACTAACCATTTTGATCTGAAAGGCTTTAGTGAGGCCTCTAGGATTAGTCTTGTCCTACCATAGCTAACACCGTCTTTCAAATCTCCTGACTCCCATTGAAGTATGTCACCAAATTCTGAGCTTAGGAGGTAAAAAGTGTACCTTCTGTCTCCCTTTCAAATTTTGTGCATTATGTGCATGATCTTGTCCATTTTCCCATAATCATCTGTCAAGAAAAACGAACTATATTTTAATGGAAATTCTGGAGTCCTTTGCTGCTTCTCTTTTACATCACATTCTGCTTTCTAACTCATCCGTTCCTTTTCTTCTACAACCGAAAGAAGTATCAGATGTTGGAATCAGTGACTAGCTGAATCAGATGGCGGCATTGCAATCAAAATAAGAAATATTTTTTCTCTAGCGAGAATTAGGGCTTCCATGTCTTGCTGGTGTCCAATGAGCTTATATGCTTTTTCTCTAAGAAATAACAAATAAGAGATGTTAGAAATATAGAACCTTCAAGTTATATCTGTCTTTGGGTTCTGTATATTCATCTTGGTGTGATTTTGTGGAATGTGTCCCTTGCAAGATTAGCTTGCTGTCTAAACCTTTGGAATTGAGATTTGATCATGGAAGGCTTTAATTCTATTACTTGGATACTTAGAAGCCTAGCTGTGGTAAATGGGAAAACAACAACATAAATGAATCGGAAACTATGACCACAATGCATTCGGGTTTATTACGTGAATATTTTTGTTTTAATCTCTATGTGGATAGAAGGAAGGTTTACAACTATCCTACATATATATTTTGTTGTCACAGAAACCTTGGAAATGCTACAACTGACTGAACTTCTGCAGAAAATAATCAAACCATTTTCTATACCATTTCAGTAAAACAATAATTCAGCATTAGGACTTAGTATCATCCATTTGGAGGATTCTACCACAAGTATCCCATCTAACATGATCAGTTGATCATACTAATACCAGACAAGGAATTTGTTCAACAGTCCTAATGAAGCCCAAGCAGAAAGTGCAATAATGTGAAATGCCAAAGTTTGGAGGAAGGAATTAACAAGACTCTAGGAGTCACCTACCTAATTTTATGTTGATTACTTCATTACACTAACAATAAATTTATGAGTTCACTTTGAAGTTAAATCTTATAACGTGACAATATTTAGATCATTCAATCTGTCGACTCTTGTGTAGTATTGTTACCATTTTCTAAACATCCAGTTATTTTCTACTAGAAATCAGAATATAAATATATTGAATTTTTTTTAATTTTTTTTTATTACACATCTTTTGAATATAAATTGAAGGTTACTATGGAATACCAGAATACAACTTGCAAGCATACAAAACTGCTCTGTTCTGCCAGTTAACAATGCATGTTGCATAGTAGTGAGTAGGATTAAAAGGTACTCTGTGTGCACTTTAAATTCTCCTTTATAGTGAGCCTTGAATCAAATAAATAAGATTCCCCAGTTCCCAACGTTTAATGTTTTAGATGAAGTGCTTAATATGACTAGAGCCAGCCACAATCTTGCGTCCACCTATTAGGATATCTGCACATGCTGGGCCATTGAGAATGTATCGAGGACATAGGATAACATTCTTCTTAATATTTTTCCTTAGGTTGTCAATCAACAAAAGTTGAAATAACAAGAAACCTCTGTTATAAATATAGTATGAACATATAGAGAAATCATAATAGCCTATTTTGGATTTGGGATAGGACTGCAAGGATGTGTTTCATTGTGGATCATGCATCTTGCCATGTTAGCGCTTTAAATATTTTGCTAAGAAGGTCAGCACAGTTTCCCAGATTTCTTTAGGCTCAGACAGGGCCATCGCCAAATGAGCTCTGAAGGCTGGCCGGTGCTAGTGCAGCATGAACATGCATGAAGCACTATGTTCTGCACCTGTAATCATATGGCTAGGCATTGGATTAGGCTTTTCGAATGTTTCTTGCCATAGGCTAACCATCCCAAACCCCTTGAAGGAATTTCTCAGTAAATCTGTCCAGCTCGTCTCATTCCTTTTTGCACATTCTTATCTTATCATTTTAATAATACCACACCTCCTCCTTAACATTCTCATTTTAAGTATGTTCATCCTATGGACTTTTGTCCTTTGCAATACTCAGTCTTGTAAAGCATAAAGGTCTGATATTGTTCGGTACTGCCATTCTTATAACCCTAGATGAATCGTATTATCGCACAGTTACTCTAGTACTTCTCCATTTAATGCAACCTGCTTTAATCCTATGCCTTATATCCTCCAGTTCCTCCTTTTCACATTCTTTGTTCGTTTATTTGATTTTATAAATCATCCTTGCATCTTTATGATTTCATCTACATTATTTGATAGGAGAATAAAATGTAGAATGAGATGGATCAAATGATTTACATAAATCGTCCAGCAAGCAATTCAAGACCTTCAATTCTATCGTATTGTCCTGAGATCATACTTTGTAGTTACATAATTACCCTTCTCAATCATCATGGACAGTCCCTTCTTACTCACACATCTTATGTGGTCTAGAAGACCGTCCTAAGTCAATGGGAAGGAAGCTTTCTTTTCTTGGCCGAGGTTCTTTCACTATGAGTTCATAAGTGCATCACATAGGAGGGTCTGTGCCCTGAAAATTGATTCTTTAGGCCTTCAAAGAAAAATCAAGGCATAATAACTAGATTGCACTGAAAGCATCAAAATCCATTATATGCAACAAGTTTACAATAATGCGAATGTGTGAACCTTAAGTGATCTGTATTATTTGAGTATACCTTGTTTGTCTTTATTCGCTGTTTCAGTAACCAATATATTTCGAGTTATTTGCATGAAGTGCTTTTTTACATATTCAAACATCATTTGAAGATTGTATATAATATTAGTATTAGGAAACTGTAACAAAAAAAGAAAAAGAAAAAAGGGGATAGATAACAGGATGAAATTAAACGAGCAAAACATGCAGTAAGCACGTTGTACCTTCTGGTTTAGTGTCTGTATGTTGCATCTTTCAAGTGGTTTAGTTAAGTTTCTTCGCACTTTCAAGTCTAGAAGCATGTATATCTCTTTCGATTTGCACGAAAATATGAAAGTGTACAGAGAAAAATGCAATGAAACACAGACGTTTTCCATACATCACTTTTCATTCAATATAAAACTCACTGGGAGTTGGTAATGTTACCTCGACTTCTGAAGTTGAATTGCTCGATTGTAGCTGATCCTCCGTGGCTTTCTTGTATCGGTCAATGACTGACTTCATGCTGCATAAATAGTGTAAATTGTAGGTGATGTTAACATAATGTAACTGTTTCATTCACCCTTATACAATACAAGTGAGTCTAAATAGATCGATGTGATCCATTTGAAAGTGTCTTTACATGGTAAGTAAATTATAAACTCATTCCTTGATTAGTTAAGTATTAGTTATATCCTTGTTTTGCTGGGATATATGCTCTAATAGTTTAGCATATAACATGTGATGTTTCACCTAGTATTGTTATGTAAGATAATCCTATGAAAGTTGTGCTCTGTGTTCTACCTTAAAATCCATTGAATTAAATGTTAAGCTTTTTCCATGCAAGTTGTTCAAGATTCATTCCTTTGAAACTATGATGAGTTAAAGCATCATGAATATTTCCTCTTGGGAATTTATCCACGACTTTGTTACGTACCTCTTGCTTTGTTGATTGACACTGATACATGTTGAAGTAAAGTGTATCCTTGTGTTTCTCGTGTTCCTCCAAAGGTCAGGTCCTACTAATGGATTATAGGTATCTATCCATTATTACTTTTTTAACGTCCTTCTTGTTTGAAAAGTTGAAAATTTGTGAAAGGGATCATCCAAAGTCGTCCATGGCACTTAGGGAAATGTAAATTGTTATATTGCCTCTTTTAACTTATATTAGGATTGATGTGTTATGAGGATTGATTATTAATGTGGCCTTTGACACAAGATTCGTGGATCAAATCTTAGACCTAAGTCTTACTGAGTTAAAAAATTTATATTCTATCGTAGAAATATTAGATCCCTTATTATTAGGGATATAGCTGATGCAATTATGATTTTATTATTTGACTACGTTAATTTAGGAATAAAGAGGTTTGGGAAGATTCCTATTATCTCTATTCATTTGTTTCCAGTTTATAGTTTCCTATATTTGTTAGTTTCCTGATTTTGTGTAAACTAATTTATTATTATTGAATATAGTGTGAGGAATTTTTCTTCCTTCCATTATATATATGTTGTATGTTTATCACTAAAATATATGGGAATAACTTCACTGTTCTTCTTCTCTAAAATCTTCATGGTATCAGAGCCACCTCTAAACCTTAGATGACAAAGTACAGGATGACAATGGCTCGGCAAAGTCAATCCTTCTCTGAAGGCAACTCCCATCATGAAACCTCGGCCACGGGAAGCAATGGAGGATCATATGGAAATCTTCTGCCTGTTACAGGGTACAACCTCAATGGACATGAGTACCATAAGTGGTCACAATCAGTAATGATGTTCAT
>CAIGRK010067685.1:0-14400 GCA_903798315.1 Fraxinus greggii
CTTTTAAATTTTTAATTTGAAACCGTTGAAAGTACTGTCACCTATAAAATTTTTGAATTATGACCAAATTACATAATTTGTGACCTTAATATATTCGTCGGAGTTCGAACACCCGTCGAAATCGGAACAGTTGTCGGAATAAAGTGGCAGTGAAACAGTCATCAAAATTGTCGTCGGAATTGAAGCAGTCGCTGGAACGATCGCCGGAATGGGAACGGTAGTCTGAATAGTCCCCGGAACGGTAGGGATGGTGAAGGTGGGATGGGGTGAGGAAATTATGTTATATTAGAATTATATATGTAGTAATAAATTGATTTAGTAATTTAATATTTTACAAATAAAAATTTAAAAAGCCTAAATTTTGAAGTTTGAAACTTGTTTTTGTACTTTTGAAGATGTGTAAGGTGAAAACGTGAAATATGTNAAATAAAAATTTAAAAAGCCTAAATTTTGAAGTTTGAAACTTGTTTTTGTACTTTTGAAGATGTGTAAGGTGAAAACGTGAAATATGTATTCTTCCTTTTATTTTAATTAAAAAATCACATTAAATACAAAAAGTTAACGCGGTAAGGTGGGCCTTGGGCTAAAAGTAGGCCGACAGGCCCAACTGGCAGCCATGTCCACGTTCATTTGGACCAGGTCCGTACATGCCGGTATCGAGGTGCGCAGACGCGCTTTATTAATACGTGTACAAAGAGTTCCCATCTGTAAGTGTAACGTGCCAGGCGCGTGGTTCTTGCCAGCTGGATCTATTCCAAGTAGGCTTGTTCAAAACCTTATCCTCTTCTTTTAGGGGCAATGATAATCTCACCCATGCCCACATACACCAAAATCTTGGGTCGAGTAAGCGCCCGTTTGGCCCATGATTTCACGGATTACAATGAGATAAATTATAATATTTTGAAGAAAGAATTTTTTAAATTTTCGTATAATATTATTTTATTAAAAAATATGCGATTGATAAGAAGAGAAGGAAAAATAAATTATAATTTAGGTATTTATTTGATCACATTATTTTTAAAATACATTTTATCTTTTTTATTTTGAATTACACATTTTTTAATAAAATAATATTACACGTAAATTTAAATTTTTTTCTTATTTTCTAAAAATATATTCACTATCAAAATACTATTCAAAAATGCATTTTCATCGTAAAAATGGGACTCAAACAGATTATGAGATCTTGATAGTATTTTCATTTTTCAAATTGAAGATTAACTACCTTCTGCAATATTATTACAAACTCTCAAACACTCGATCACATAAATAAAAATTTTATAATAAAATATCGTACATACGTAATTACAATAATATGGACGAGCACTTTTTCAATCAAGACACACTTATAGATCATAAAAATTACGATAAATTAATTACACGAATAATTTTACACCGCTGTGAAGTGCAACAATTTTTAATGTATAGTTGGCCACAGAGAAGAGGGATGATACTTGTTGATTCTTGAAAATGAGCCAACAGATGTCGACCCACTCACGTCAAGTCAAGTATGGTTTCGACGCGATCCGTTGACCCCTGAAAATGAGTCAACAGATATTGGGCTCACTCACGCCCAGTCAAGTTCGGTTCCGATGCGTTCCTATCGGAACAACGGCAGTAGCGACGAAGAAATGGAAGCAGGTGACACTTTGAGGTGAGAGACAATAATGTTCGAGATCCGACAGACAGAACAAGAGCAATCGCACTAATAACAATTGCCGGATTGAAATCAAACTAATCTATGTAACAATAAAATGAGAATATGTTGAAGGACAGATAAGACGCATACAGAGGCTGTTATATTGTATTTTGGAGTTTACGTTTGAAAAACACGCACAAAGAATACGAAAAATATTCAATCAAGTGTTCATACGGAAATTCTCGAGGATTTAAGTAAATATTTCGAATATATGATTGTCCAAGTGTCAATCTATCATCCAACATGCGTTTAACTTACAAGAAGACCCTATTTATAATATATTGGCTGATGTGATGTTTGTTGGATTAGAACCACGTGGTCTCATCCCCCAATTGGGGCATCACATCACTGTCTGTTAATACAATTAATATATGAACAAGGGGTCAGTCGCCCTATACAATAGGTTGACATACTGATAACTTCATTATAAGCGTTACATCAATCACTTCACAGAAATCTTCAAATCTTTTATAAGGAATAGCGTCGGCATCGTGAGCCTCGTACTAGTTGAGAGCCTCGGAGGAATCTTCGAGGTGGTTCTCTGAGTGAGGAGTTCCAACTTCTTTCCTTACTTCCTTCCTTTAGGCAGCTTCGTTTTTGAGGTAGTGCCTCAATCTAGACTTCGTCCTTGCATTGTAAGGATTTCGGCCTTGTCTATCGCCATAGTGTTTTGACCTCATAGATCTTTGTTTGACTTTCTGCCTACTTGACTTACCACGTGGCACTTTATCTTTAAGCCTCTGGAGCGAGGAGTAACAATACTAATGATAAATGCAAATCGTGTTTATTGATTGTAACAATAACATTAAATTTTGATAGCATAAACAAAAAAATTATAAACATTTCTAGTACATAATTTGCGTTGGAGATGTGACACTAATAAATATACAAGAACACTTCTGGCCAAATCATATTAATTTATCGCGTAAATGATGATGCGAACAACTATAACCTGTTATAAATTGTCAAAATTTTAATACATAGTTGGCAGTAATAATACACGCAATAACACGTCTAACCAAGCCGCATTAATGACGCTCACAAAATATTGGTTATGCGAACAACTATACCCATTATTTGCTATAAAAAAATATTTAGTACGTAATCGTCATGTGTTCAGTGTGCGGACGATAACACTTATGATTATGTCTGTGAGCGGGGGTGAAGTCAGCTCCCGACAAGTTCTTGCGATCGTCCATGCTGGTTCCATTGAATTCTTTATTTTTATTTTGAGCGATCGCTCGATGACAGCTAGATCCGTCCGTACTCATTTGAATTTCTAGAATTTGTAAGTGAGAAAACCTCTAGCCAGTCATTAATTGATCTTAATGATATCGTGAAAATATTGATGACTGCTCGATGACAGCTAGATCCGTCCTTACTCATTTGAATTTCTGGATTTTGTGTGCGAGAAAACCTCTAGCCAGTCATTAATTGATCTTAATGATATCGTGAAAATATTGACGACTGCTCGATGACAGCTAGATCCGTCCGTACTCATTTGAATTTTTGGATTTTGTGTGTGAGAAAATCTCTTGCCCGTCATTAATTGATCTTAATAATATCGTGAAAATATTGATGGTGCGAACAACTGAAGTCTATTATTATATGTCCAAGGCCAGTTTCGATAAAGACGTATTAATTGATCCGTAACAATATCACCTTGAAATTTCTCATATATATAATTGGGATGTGATGGCGACAGAGGTCGAGCCAGAACCTAGGGGTGAGTTTAGAGATTCTTTTATTTGTTGGCACGTTTTGTTTTACATGCTGCTATTATTCTATCAGACTCTCCTAATAAAAATAATACATTTATGAATTCTTCTTCGAATATTCATATCCATTACTGATTCATTACATATTGCATTTCCTTTTCTATTTGATTGTGTGAAACCCTAGAATCCCATTCCGAATTCACTCTCAAGATCTAGTCTTTTACACAAAAGGGGTCAAGATTGTCACTCAGTTCAATCTCAGAGGTCAGTTTCAGTTTTCAATTTCTGGGATACGTTTTTCGATTGGAATTCTGTGATGCTGGGATTTTTTGAAAGTGGGATTCTCTTTGGACCATCGTATGTTCTTATCGGCTAGGGAGTTACTATACCTGGGTTTCTGTTTGATTAATACAAATTTTGATTTATTTTATTTTCACCGATTTCATGAACTTCAATTCGGGATTTTTTGATCTTCTGTGATGTTTAGGTTTGGCTATTGATTTATGGTTGCGTAATTTGAAAACGTGGTTTTTTCCTATGATGCAGATCATTTGAACAATTCCCATTTGAAGATAACAAGAGAATTCTGGGTTTTGGGGTTTCGTTGAGATTTGAGGGAGTGTTTATTAGTTTTGGGAGGAGGAATAAAAGAGAAATTTGGCAAAATGATGTCAAGATCTTATACCAATCTTCTGGATTTGGCGTCTGGGAATTTCCCTGTAATGGGCAAGGAGAAGGAGCGAAAGCGGTTCCCTAGGGTAATGACAGTCCCTGGGAGTATACTCGAGCTAGATGATGACCAGACTAATAGTGTTACATCAGAAAACCCATCTTCAGTTGCTGGTGAAAGAATGATTATTGTCGCAAACCTTTTGCCTTTGAAAGCAAAGCGAAGGCCAGACAATAAAGGGTGGAATTTTAGCTGGAACGAGGATTCCTTGCTTTTGCGGGTTAAGGATGGCTTTCCGGAAGACATGGAGGTGCTGTACGTTGGGTCATTACCTGTTGATGTTGATCCAATTGAACAGGATGATGTAGCCAATTATATTTTGGAAAAATTCAAGTGCGTCCCTGCTTTTCTTCCACCTAATCTTCTGGGAAAATATTACGATGGCTTTTGCAAGAAGCAGTTGTGGCCACTTTTCCATTACATGTTGCCGTTTTCAGCTAATCATGGAAGTCGGTTTGATCGTTCAATGTGGGAAGCCTATGTGTCCGTAAATAGGCTGTTTTCTCAGAAAGTGGTTGAGGTGCTAAATCCTGAGGATGATTTTGTTTGGGTTCACGATTATCATTTGATGGTGCTCCCCACATTTTTGAGGAGGCAGTTCGTTCGATTGAGAATGGGTTTTTTTCTTCACAGTCCATTTCCTTCATCTGAGATATACAGGACACTTCCTGTTAGAGAAGAAATCCTTAAGGCCCTACTCAACTCTGACCTTATTGGCTTTCATACCTTTGATTATGCTCGGCATTTCCTATCCTGTTGCAGTCGGATGTTGGGCTTGGAATATCAATCGAAAAGGGGTTATATAGAACTAGATTACTATGGAAGGACAGTTGGAATAAAGATTATGCATGTTGGGATACATATGGGCCATATTGAATCAGCAATGAAACTTGCAGATAAAGAGCAGAAGTTCGAGGAGCTGAAGCAACAGTTTGAAGGTAAAACGGTTTTACTTGGAGTTGATGACATGGACATTTTTAAAGGTATCAATTTGAAGCTTTTAGCTATGGAGCACATGCTCAAGCAGCATCCAAATTGGCAAGGAAGGGTCGTCCTGGTGCAGATTTGCAATCCTGCTAGAGGGAAAGGAATACATTTGGAGGAAATAAAAGCTGAAATAGAGGAGAGCTGCCAGAGAATCAATAAGGAATTTGGGAAGCCTGGATATGAGCCTGTAGTTTTTATTCATAGGCCTGTATCACTAAGTGAAAGAATGGCATATTTCAGTATTGCTGAATGTGTTGTGGTTACAGCGGTGAGGGATGGGATGAATCTGACTCCTTATGAATACACTGTCTGCAGACAAGGAGTATCTGGTGCAGAACCTGGTTCAAATCTGAGTGGACCCAAGAAGAGCATGCTAGTTGTATCTGAATTTATTGGGTGTTCTCCTTCACTAAGCGGTGCAATTCGTGTTAATCCGTGGAATTTTGAGACAACTGCTGAGGCAATGAATGAGGCGATATCGATGGCTGAATCAGAGAAAGAGTTGCGGCACGAGAAGCATTATCGTTATCTTAGAACCCATGACGTAGCTTTTTGGTCAAGGAGCTTCTTGCAAGATATGGACAGAACTTGTGCGGACCATTTCAGAAAAAGATGCTGGGGAATTGGTCTAGGCTTTGGGTTCCGAGTAGTGGCTTTAGATCCTAACTTTAGAAAGCTATCGATAGATGATATTGTGGCAGCTTACTGTAGGGCTAAAAGCAGGGCAATATTGTTGGATTATGATGGCACATTGATGCCTCCAACTTCTATTATTAAGACTCCAAGTTCACAAATTATCTCTATCTTGAACAGACTTTGTGGGGATCCAAATAATACTGTTTTCATGGTGAGTGGAAGAGGGAGGGAAAGCTTAAGCAGGTGGTTTTCACCTTGCAAGAAGCTGGGACTTGCCGCAGAACATGGCTACTTTTTGAGGTACGTTTCTTTACCCTTCCTGCTCATCAGTCTTAACAATTATTGTTTATTTCATCTCAATGTTGTTTCAGTAATTTCTGTATAAAGAAAGACACGCATGACACAAATGGCACGCTGACATGTGGTGGTGGTTCAAAAAAGTAGAACCTGTAGCCGTTGAAATTTGGAATGGAGGAGTGTCTATTTGTTGAATTAAGATAACTTTTGGATTAAACTAATTATTCGGCCAATTTTATATACAAAAATTTCAAAACGGAGTCTTGCATGTCCTTGATGTTCCCCGTGTGTTTGAACTACAAAGAATACGAACAGTATAGGACCCACAGGACATTTTCCTGATGTATTGAGGCCAACCATAAATTTATCTACCAATTGATTTACATGACCGGTTAAGCACTGATGCTTAGTAGATCGTTCCTGATGGTGATACAATCCTAACTATATACTCCTGGTGGGTTTATAGGGCGCATTTTGAGGTGGGGGCTATGTTTTTTCTTTTTTATCATATTGGAGCTGCTCAATGTAGACGTTCCTATAATTTTTGCTACTCCGGATGTTGTTTCTCTTGTATTTCTAAATCTAATGTTTTCAATGAAAAATCTAATCAGTTGTGGGAAGGGCTTTGCTCTTTATTTTTGGGGTTATTGTTGTTCTTGTTATTATATTTTTTTTAAGGAACTATGGATAAGTTCTTCTTCTTGTTATCTTTTTTCAGGAAATACGGATAAATGGCCGGATGACCCATCTAATTTATGCTAGACCAAAATTTGTCTAAGATAAGACAGAATAAATATGAAATCTTCTACTTTCATCTTTGAAATTTTGAGCGGGAATTTGAGTTTTAAGATAAACATTCTACATAACAATTAACCTTGTCTTCTCCAATCATTTGAAATTCAAAATTAAACTCACACAAGACTTCTCTCTTCTCTCTCCGCCATTTGAAAGTCATCCAAAACTCTACAAAATCATTGATCTTCTCCACACAATGAAGAAAATTTTAAAATTACATTTTTCGTGGTTAGAAATCTTCCTTTTTCAGATTCATATTTTATTTTATTTGTTTCAACTTCATTTTTATTTATAAATCATATAGCGAAGCAAGACAACAACGCGAGAAGAGCAGAAAAAAGCAAGCACGTAGCCATTGAGGAAAGCATCTGTTGGATATTTGGTTTGAACTAGTTACCCCACCCCTTATAGCCTCGTAGTAAGTACTAGTTAGCACCTTTTGATTTTACTCTATTAAGTCCCTCGGACTTCATCTCAGCACAAGCTATGCCAACCAATAATTTTCCAACACCCCATAATGAAAGGGGTGATCTCGTTGATCTTGGTTTGTGAAGATGCGTAGTTAGGTGTTCCATTTTCTTTACCCATTGAGGCTGACAATCCGTCATTAACGGACTACATCTCCCATCTCTTTGATTTGCGTTGTAAATGTTTGCTGGATTATAATCATGGAATTTCACAGGTGGCCACAACATGAAGATTGGGAAACATATGGCCAGAGTTCTGAATTTGGATGGATGCAGCTCGCTGAACCTGTTATGAAATCTTATACTGAGGCTACCGATGGTTCTGAAATAGAACGAAAGGAAAGTGCTCTAGTCTGGCATTATCAGGATGCAGATCTCGGGTTTGGTTTTGCTCAGGCAAAAGAGATTTTGGACCATCTAGAGAGCGTTTTAGCAAATGAACCTGTTGCAGTGAAGAGTGGGCAATTCATTGTAGAAGTCAAGCCTCAGGCATGTTTTATAATCTCTATTTGCATGTCAGCTATATATTTCTACTGCTGTAGTTTGCATATATTCTATCTCTTGCGCTTGATACTGCCCCATATCATGAATTGTTTGCTTCATGTGTTCCTAAGATGGTTACAATTTCATTTCGTTAGCCACCTTTTTTGGACGAACTTTTATCACTTAAAATTAGTTTTCCTTCACTTTTGATTGGAATTCTTATGAGGTATTAATTTTTGAAGTCTCTATAATTAGAAGCTTTTTCTTTTTCCAATTTTTAGTTATACCCTGGGGTTTTAGTAGTTAGTTTTTTTGTTGGTCATATTCTATACAAATGTTGATTTTGATCGCCTTGAAACTCCATTAATAAAATGAAGTCTGCCATTTCTTATTTCCTTCCAGGGTGTTAGCAAAGGAATAGTTGCAGAAAAAATCTTCTCATCAATGGCTGAGAAGGGGAAACAGGCTGATTTCGTGCTGTGTATTGGTGATGACAGATCTGATGAGGATATGTTTGAAATAATTGGTTCTGCGGTGTCAAGACGTACCCTTCCTTACAACACCGAAGTATTTGCTTGTACAGTAGGGCAGAAACCCAGCAAAGCCAAATATTATTTGGACGATACTTCTGAGGTGGTAAGCATGCTTGAATCCGTAGCTGAAGCTTCTGATTCTCCAGTCTCATCTGACAACGAATCTGATATCTCCGTCTAAAAATGTAGTCGGGTTTCTTTGGTTTTTTTTTGGATTTATTTCATTCTTTGTTGAAATGGGATGATGGAATATATATGCTTACATGGGGTGGGTGTTAGAATATAGGTTCGAGGGAATGAAGACTCCTGCTTTCTCTTTTCCTTCTTGTTATCTCTCATTTTTTCATTCTTTAACCCCATCTGAATAGACTTTATATTGGTCTTGTTAATTGCGATAGTTTGTGTGAACCGGGAACGAAATGAAAGTAAGAACAGGAACTCACCCATTTCAGCAAGATTCCAGTGCCATTTATGGCTGGGTGCTATAGCCTGAGTCGCAGTGACAATATTAACAACTTAGTATTACTCTTGCTGGAATCAAGTAGGGTGACATTGTTTTGGGACATGTAAAATTGTAACTGTTGGAATTGGTGGGTGGATGCTCTAATTACAATTGCTTGAAATTGTTACATAGGGAACAAATGTACTTGAAATGACCAAAGAACTAAAAACGTGCAGAATCAACTCGTAAATTGGTTCTTTAATCATGTACAGTTCAGTATATCAAGTATATCAATCATGTTCGTGTTCCATGTGAATAGGAGAAAATGGGCTGAGTACTTAAAATAATGAGTTTTCCCCTCCTATAAAAGATATTAGTAAATCCTATTTCTTATAGAAAATTTCAAAATATCACAGTAGTGTCTTACTGAGATTGTTTGTTTGGACCAATAATATCATATTTATAAGATTCTGTCATAATAACACGAGTCCTTGCCAACTTGGATGCCTCTTGAGCATGTGCTCCATAGCTAAAAGCCTCAAATTGACTTCCAAAATGTTCATATCATCGACTCCAAGCAAAGCCCGCTTTTTACCTGATGCTTCAGCTACTCAAGACAGTTGCTGGATATAGCCTATGCAATCGCCAATTTCTGTTTTCCACAAGCACTAAATGAGAGAGACAATAGTTAAAATGCCAAAGGTACATAAGTTATTACCGTTGCAATACCTGATGTTGGACTTGTGCGCCTCTGGAGATCTATACCTTTAACATACACTCAAGAGGTGAAATTGAAGGTTTTGCGGTCGTACCATCAAGCGCCTTGTTGTACTTGTATACTTATAGGGTTCCAATCCTTCATTTAAGAAAGAGATGGAGAGGCCTGTGACCGTAGAAGAAGGCCTTGTCCCCTGCGGACAGTGACCAGGCAAAAAGACCGGCTCAGGAATCTGAATAAGACTGCAACACTGAGCAGTTCCAAGGCGGGCCTGTTTACATTGCTATACATTCTAGATATTTGGCAATGCAGGCCCATATCCCATACATTTAAAAAAGTAACATTAACTCAAAAGCTGGTGTTGATTGAAAGTAGACCAACAGGACAATGAAGTTCAAGACAGACTAGGGGTGTGTTCGGTAGAGATTAAAAGCCAATTAAAATTGAAAATTTAGCCGTTATTGGATTCCCCTCATCTAACAAAAGTCAATGATAACGACTAGTTTTTCAATTTTAATCCGATTTTAATCTCTACCGAACACGCCCTAGATTCAGGCCGAGTTGCCTGAATGGATTCAAAATAGTTATTGGGCAACTACATTGGCAGGAGTATATCATAGCACGAGTATATCATAGCACCAAACCTTCTCTTGTCAGCTGTAACATCGCGTTCTCTTGGATTAAATATATACATTTAAATATTTAATGACTAAACTACAGTGTGATTACCTGACAATGATGACTGAAAACAAGTAATACTCAGCTATCTACAGTAAAGAAAACAAACAAAACCAACAATTTTTATCTTGAAAGCGCTGCTATTAGTGTTGCATTACTTCCTGCAATAATAATATTGTCTGTATCATTGTTGCCACTTTGAGGATATGGTTGATTTAAGGTAGAATTTAAAGCCAGGCACCGGCAGCTGAGGAAAACAGAAGTTGGAAGGGAGGGAGAATAAGGAACATTATGAAGCAGGCCCTGGTTTCAGTTATCGTCCAGTACTGTGGTTCTCCTCTTCTCATGAAAGGGTGAGCAACCACAAATCTCAGTTCTCGCTTTTACGTTCTAATAATCAATTCGACTGGAATATTTCCGAAAAAGCACAATGAGAAGGCAATTTATCTTATTTAGTGACATCGTATTAGATTATTTTAAGGTAACGAGCAGTATGGCATGTCATGGGCCAAACCTTCTTTTAGTGCCACTAAAGGGTTGCTTTCCAACTCATGACCAGTATATGCAATGTGAAAATAAAGTGGATGCCGTATAAATGCACGAGTTTATACATTACACGCTGAACTGGCGTGGCTATCATGGAACTTTGTACATGGGTGAAAAACACGGGCTCTATTGGCATAACATATATTGAATGTTTGATAGAGATATCTGTCCTGTTTTAAACTGAGAAAAAAGGAAAAGAAAATCTATCATAAAACTATCAGTAATAATTGGAAAATCAGAAAGAAATTTTAAGTATGACAACAATTGAATTGTTATCCCCTCTTGTGATGATTCATCACTACAGCTTATAAGTAAGGCGTATATAATTAGTACCATCTACTTTAAAACGGAGATACTCACCTCACCAGTAATCCCCACAAGAACATTGTCCATTTTTGAAATGGTGAAACCTACTAGCATCCCGTAAAATAATTTCTCTGATTTTAACCTTGGAGATGTACTTCATAACAACATGACAATCACCACAGACCCGCAAATTCTTCATTATCCTAATTGGAACACCCTGCGGTGCATTCATCAGAGCAAAAGCAATAGCCAGTTTTTCACTGTGATGTGCTAAGTTATACTCCTTTTCCTCTACGTCCATGTCATGCAAAACAGCACCTAAATCGGGCACATAACCATGCAACTTCAGTTCGTCCGTCAGTTCTTTCAAATACAAGTGGATCTTTTCACACTGAGGATGAGATTTATCACCCATAACAAAATGGTGAATTTCATTCTTCAGCTCAAACCAGCTTATCCCCGGCTCTTTCTTGACCATCCTTTCCCTCATTGCTTTCCTCACCTCTGAAACATCATGCCATCTTTTAGCAGAAGCTTGGATATTTGAAAGCAGCACATAAGAAGCTGAATCTTGAGGATCCATTTTAAGAATTTCCTCAGTAATTCTTCTAGACAGGTCTGCATTCTTATGGATTTTACAAGCTGATAGTAAAGTTTTCCATGTAACAGTATCAGGCTTTACAGGCATGGATCTGATCAGACTTTCTGCCTCTGCCAAACAGCCTGCTCTTCCAAGGAGATCAACCACACAGGTATAGTGTTCTAACCCAGGCTCCAGTCCATACTTCTTCACCATCAAGTCGAAATATTGAAGCCCTTCATCTTTCAATCCGCAATGACTACAAGCATAGAGCAAACTCAAGAAAGTAACTTCATTTGGTTTCAATCCTTCATGCTCCATCCTGTTAAACGCTTCAACGGCCTCCTTTCCATTCCCATGAAACCCATAAGCAGAAATCATTGAACTCCACAAAACAAGATCATTTTCAGCTCCCTCCCTCTGGTCAAAAACTTTCACAGCATCGTCTAAACACCCACACCGTGAATACATGCTAACTAATGAACTAACAATTGAAATATCCAATGTGGCCCTGGCTTTTATCGCCTCAGCGTGAACCTGCAGGCCTTGTCCGAGTGTTGCTAGCTCAGAACATGAACTGATAATGCTCACCAACGTGATTTTATCTGGCCTAAAGCCAGCCATTTTCATTATCTTGTACTGATTCAAAGCACCCTCGGAACACCCATTCTGCGATTTGCCAGCGATAAGTGTATTAAAAGCAACAATGTTGTGAACTGGCATAGACTGAATCACTCTCTCACCTTCTCTCAAGCTACCACACTTCATATACATATGAGCCAACGAACTTCCAACCACCAAATCAAACTCCAGCCCCGATCTCACTGAATACCCATGAATCTGACTCCCCCTACTCAAATCCTTCAATCCGGCGCAGCCTCTCAGCGCACTCCCTAGAGCATAGTAATCAGGCAAAAATCCAAGATAGTGCATTCTCGAGAACATACTTAGCCCCTCCTCGTTAAACTCAAACTGAACCATCCCCGTGATAATCGCATTCCAAGTGGCCACATTCCGCTCAATCATTTGTTCAAAAAGCTCAATCGCATAATCCAACTCCCCACTCTGTATATACCCACCAATCAAAATGTTGAAGGACATAACATTTCTGTTAGGCATTTTATCAAACACTTTTACAGCTCTTTTCAAATGGCCCAATTTTGAATAAGCACTCATTAAATGGTTGGCAATGAAGCGGTCCCGAGAACACCCGGCAGTTATCATGAGGGAATGGAGCTGTTGGGCAAGAGGGAAAGAGTGGCGTTCGATGCATTCTTTGAGGAGGTGGGAGAAGAGAGATGGGTCTGACCAAATGTGGGAGAAATAGGTGGTGAAGGCTTGTTTGAGATGGCCTTTGGAGCATAGGGATATGAAATCTTGTGAGGCGGCGAAGATGACGGTTGTGGATAGAGATTGGGTGGATTGAGGGTGGCGGGAAAGGGTATACAGAGTTTTTGAGCATGCCCTTCCCATACATCAGTTTTGGGTTTTGGTTTGAGGTTCAGGCGGGAGTATCGCAAAAAGTCGTTGCTGCATTGTCCACAGGCGTTGACATATAACGAGTCTTTCGGTCGAAAAAGGTTGGGCATGAAATTACACATGGTTCATAGTTTGGGGAGTAATGGTGCAATTTTTTTATTTTTTTAAAATTCAGAGATTGATAATTACGGACCAGATAGCCAGTTGCATGTAAAATTAAGAAACGGTCAGGTATGTCTTAATAAAAACAGCCGTTCGGCTCATCTCAGTCCTTTTTCCTTAAATTTCGTAATTTTTTTAATCACCGGAACAATACCCCTCTCAAATTCAATATCAGAACGGTTATTAAAACATCGAGAACTAAAGATGGTGCAAAATTCTGTGTTTTCCTTGCATTAACAAAGATGCTCGACAACGGGGGAGAGTAGTGAGAAAGTCAGAGAGAGACAGTCTCAGAGAACATGTAGTAAAAAATTCAACTTTTCATGTTGCAACAAGAATTATCTATGGCCTATAGGATATTTATGCAACTTATAATTACATACTTTGGTAGTTCAGTGTGTATATTCCAGTAGTCATTGTGTTTGAAGTCGGAATTCTATCCAAAAAAGTTCAATGTATTTTCTCAGTACAGTCATTTTATCTCCCTAGAGCGATAATCTGTCCATCTTCATCAAATTAGAAAAGGGATCAAACTTCATCGAGGTCTGACTCTTCTACTATTTGAAGGACACCGCCTTACACGAACACAACTGTCTTTAAGAGCATAAAACATGCTGCACAAAAAATGTAAACATTGTTTGAAATCATCTATAATTTAGCAATGATGTTTGGAATTTTGAAGAGCACAGGCTTCAAGTGATGATACAATGGCTGTTGGGGGGGAAAGAAATAAAAACTGAAAAAGATTGAATCTGCTGTGCAGCTGCGGAGATCAAATAATGAGCTGGTAATTTTGTAAACGACGATCCACATATGGCACTAAAACACCATGTAAAGATCTTAAGAACCTTCAGGAACTGTTTCCCGAGAACCGTGTCTCTTGATAAACACTGTGCACCCAACTTAGTAAAATTAAGTGCTGACATCGAAAAGAAAATAGAATGGTAAAATGATGTTCCGACTGATACTTGATGCTCAAACTATCATATAGGCATCCATGGATATAAGTTCTGCAGCATTCACTTGCTCAGAGTTGAGGACAAGAAGAAGTTCCAGAATATTGAGCCCATGGACATGAAAGCGAAGCGGGCTTGAAGGGGGACAATCCTGAAGATTGAAATGTGTTGGGTATTTTAGTGATGTC
>CAIGRK010067700.1:2809-16734 GCA_903798315.1 Fraxinus greggii
TTTTTTGTTTTTTTCTATTTTTTTTTTTTTTTTTTTTTTTGTTTTTTGTTTTTTTGACATCTTATGTGCAAGACTTCGCTCCATTAAGCTTTCTAAATGACCCATATAGTGAGTTTTAGATTGATAACTCTCAAGTCAGATAACCATAGGGCACCGGGTGTCAAATACTATAACACGCTTAATAACTCGAGTCATAAGGGTTACGAAGAGAAGTGTAAGATGTATCACATTTTCTTTCGATATAAGATTCAAATTTTAACATTGGTCCATGCCCGCTCTAGACTCCTTAACCCAAATTCCTTCAACCAAAGATCTGATCCAAGAACTCCACATCATCAAACTTTTGTGGACACAAGCACTTACTTTCCCCACCCCAAATTGCTTTTTAGCAATTTGGTTTCTATATAAAGGACTTGGGAATTTTATTCAAATTAGGTCAACGCATTTACAATTAAATCCACATAATCAGGTCTTGATCCAACATAAGTGATAAGTCAATGATGGCTAGGTGCTCAAGTAAACAGTTCTAACATGGATAAACACATAAGTAAAATCATAAGATACGTTGTTGCCAAATTCTAGGTAAAGCTATATTCAATTCAAACAAATATCATCATAGGCGACAAGTCGTTTAATGCTATACTAGACACTATTTTTATTTTTTAAATATTTTTTTCAGATTAAATCAGTTACACAAACCCGATAAGCAGTTGAAAAGCAAGCAATAAAGATCTTAATTCTCCCAATACTTACCCCCAAACAAAAATATTACATTGTCTCCATTGTAAAGACAAGCATAAACAAAATAAAGGAGTGAATGATTAGAAACTCCATGGGATTAGATATGGATTAGTCGAAAGATCAGGCTGGTTCGACTGGTAGACGTCATGACAATTGCCATTTTTCCTTACTGCTGGATTTTAATTTTCTGTTCCAAGAATTTAAAATAAATATTAGTGATAGCATATAAGGTTTAAATATTTGAAATGAATTCATACTAAGAAGAATTTTAATCTTCTAACTTTTATAAAAACTATCTAACATAGCGTATATCCCTACAAAAATCCTATATCTAGGAAAAGATAAGTGTTTCAAATTCGTTTGGAGATTGAAATCTATGTGCAACCTTAAGAATGCATATCATATCAATGTAAGGTCAATTTAATGCTAGGATGTTATCGATGAGTCTAAGTAAATCGAACTCAATAATTAAACATGCCTAAGTTACTAATACAATTATTGAAATACTACCTAAATTATGTTAAAAAAAACCATTTAAATGCTTGAGTTCCTAAATATGGCCCTAAAATACAAATTCAATTCCTAAAAAATATACTTGTATGGCATTACTTAATCAAAATAAGAGGTAAGTGATATGGAAATGGGTTGCCTTCCATTAAACGCTTAATTTAAATTTTAGAGCTGCCACTTTGAATATGGCCTTGGAGATCATACTTAACTTGCTTAATTTGACTTTGTTTCGTATTGCAACTTTCTTCCAACTTTTAATCTTGTCCTTCTCCAAGTAGTATAACTTCCCCTCATCATCCGTTTCGAACTCAACAATGTACACCTTAATTCCTCATAAGGTTTAATTACAAACTTTATTTTTGAGCAAGCAATGAAGTCGAGGATTTCCTCTTCTTTGAATGCTACAAGTTCTTTTTTGGCCGTTATGATTAATTTCTTGATCTTTTCATGCTCATCTTCTTTAATTGAAGTTTTTCGAGTTCAACGTTTGTGTTCAAAACTTTTGGCAAAGAAACAATAACATCTTCATGGAGAGTTTTCTCCTCTTGTTGTATTTGTAAGAATTCTAGTTGACGTGATTCCCTTAATTGATGTCCATTAATAATTGGTGGAAGAAATAATCTCATAGGAAAATCACCTACATCAAATTGTGGTGAGAGATAATGCAACGGGTAAGTCACCCAGGACAATTTCATCAAGTTCACATTCTATTTTTATATCTCATAGTCATTTTCTTATAATGAAATCTCACACGAACACATCTCCTTCATCAATTTCTTGAGCTGCCATTGTTGTTGCCTTATGATAAAGTTACAAACGATCATTTTGTTGAAATCAACCATAGTCATCTTTTATCCTGTTATTTTTTATTCTTTTATATATCCTGAAAAAACTAAAATGGAGCGAAAATAATAATACAAGAATACAGGTAGAAGTCCGAATTAGTGCCAAGGTAAATAAAAACAAACTAAAACTCAATTTCCGACAACGGCGCCAAAAACTTATTCACGAAAATATCTTTCGAATTAAACCCACCGCAAGTGTACAATTCCTTAACAAGTAATAAAGTGAATTTGAGTCCACATATCATCCAACAGTGATTGATTTAGTTCAATTTTAATTATCACGAACTTAACCAAAACACGAATAGTATGGCGTGTTTGTTTGTGACCAAATTACGACTAAAATAATCTATTTATGCAATTATGAGTAAATTAATTAAACTAAATGAAAATTATGCTAAATGCGAATTGATGTGTTTAATAAATGACAAATGCACTAGGATCCTGAATTCCCATACAATAATCAATTTTAACACTAGTTCTATACTTTGACAATACGACTGAATTTTGATGAATCAATGTTCCTATTTTATTTAACAATCACTCTTGAGTAATGTTAAACCTATTCTTGTATATGACCCACCTATATTTCTATGACGGATATGAACATACAAGAATGTATTAATTTTTATGAACACTTAAAGATTTACATAGAATATAGTGGTATATTTCTATTCCCTATGGGACCCTATGACAATTTATGCCGTGATGAACTTATTTTCTTTCTTTCGAATGCATAAAATAAGACACTAATTTCATACAATTACCATGCACAATAATCGTAGAGAAAAGATAATCACATAAATCATTCAAAATCCAAAAACGTGTTTTCAATGTCAAATATGTAAAACAAACTATTAAAAATTCACATTACAAGGTTCAATGTTCTCCTAGTACAAATAAATCTAGCCTAACATGTTATGAAGAAGAAAGCAAAAGATATAAAGGTTGTTCATCACCCGAAAATTCTTGAATTCAATCTTGAACTGATTGGATTTGATCTTGATTTGTTATTTGCCTCCTTTTGCAATTCATTCTCCACACCCTAATTATTTTTTGAGAGTTGGTATTTATATCATTCTTAAGAGTCCCAAAAGATCTCCAACATGCGTGCATATCTTGGTCCAAACGGAAGTTTCCTTGTTGAAATTGAATTATGAAGGAAACATAATTTTTTTTTCCGACCTGGCCTGGGTGGGTGCCCAGGCATACCAGATTGCCCCTGTAATTAAAGTTTAGGGCGCTGCGTTTATAACTGGGCAGCTCTCCAATTATAAAAACTTCAAGAGTTTTTCTTTTAGCCATTTTCTTCATTCTTTCTTCCATCTTGGTCCTCCACATTAAATTACTTCGATTTTAGTACTTTAAATTTTACTCAAATGCATATTAGTCTCCAAACTTCCATCCGTTGGCCGATTGATCCTTCTTTCTTTCCTAATTGCTTAAAAGCAGGTCCGAAACTAAAATAAGGTAAAATTAACTTAAGTTAAAATCTAATACTAAAATGACACAAAAACCTAGTAATATGACCCGAATAAGGGCAAAAAAATTCACTTATAAATAGTTTTTTTTTGCGTTCATTAAAATGGTTCTTCAAGTGTAGTAAAGAGAGAAATATTCGAGAAAAATCTTTTTAGCTTATATTGCATTCATTTGTTCTATTTTTTCATATAAAGTTTTTTGATTGATTGAATTAAAATTTTGAAATCATCATCTTCATCAAAGTTTCTCGTATTTCTCTTAGTTCTTAACTTATTGCTATAATTTATAAGAGAGAGATATAATTTGAGAAAAATCTTTGAACTTACATTGCATCTATATCTTTTACTCCTCTATATCAAAAACTTTGATTAATTGAATCAAAATTGAAAAATCATCATATTCATCAAATTTTCACATCTCTCTCTTGATAATTAATTTATTGCTGTTATTCATTAAAGAAAAATATTTTGAGAAGATTTTTGAGCCTACATTGCACTTATTTCTTCTTCATTTTTTTTATTGAAAAACTTTAATTGACTAAAACAAATTTTTTATTATCATATTCATCAAATGTTTTCACCTAACACTTTAGCTATCATTTATTGGTATTCATTGGAATGTAAGTCTCTCTTGATACTTAATTCATTTGTATCATTTATTAAGAGAGAAACTTCATTGTAAAATTAATGCTTCATATTGAGATCCCGTAAAAGTTTAAAAGTATAAGAATCAGTGCTCCTCGATGTAAGTCACCAAAAGCATTGTAAGGGTTCGGATTACATCATAAGCCAATGAATATAGTGAAAAGACCTTACTCGTAATGGGGAGTTTGGTAGTTAAGGACATAGAACATTGGTTTAGATCGAACAGTCATAGTTATATCATTTGCATCTCTTCCCTTTTACATATTGTTATTCCGTTTACATTTATTGTTTGATTGATCTATTTATTTTTACTTGTTTGATTTAAGATTAAATTTTCAAAAAGTTTCCTTAAAAAAAAAATTCACCCCATCTTGATTAGTCATTCTTAGGTTATCAATTAGTATCAGAGTAAGGTGCTCATTTTGAAATTAAGATTTTACAATCTAGAGCAATTTCTAACCACAAATTTCAAGATACTGCGGGTCATTCAACAAATCATCATCCTTTCTTTGATGGTACTAATTATAACTATTGGAAGACTAGAATTATGATATACATTTAATCAATAGATTATAATATTTGGAAATTTATTGAATTTGGTCCTTATGTGCCTAAAAAATTGTTAAGATTAATGGTAAACCAAATCAAACTATTTCATAACCTAAAGATGAGTACGATGAAGAAGATAAATGAGAATTGTCTTTAAATGCTATAGCTAAAAACGTACTCTATTGTGTAATAGATAAAAAATGAATTTAAATGTATTAGCACATGTGATTCCGCATATAATATTTTGCATGTAATAGAAATTACTCATGTTGGTACTAGCAAAGTAAAAGAAACTAAGATATTTGGTTAAAGATTCTGAAAATTTCTTTATGGAATAAAATAAACCTACTGTTTATTTAAGTACTCGTTTTACTGACATTGTTAATGATCTTTAAGGATTTGATCGGAAATATACTAATGGTGAACTTGTGAACAAAATGTTTAGGTCTTTCTCGGAAGATTGTAGCTCATTGAGAATATTGATAGAAAACACCAAATGTATCAACATGTATTCATTAGAAGAGCTTTATGGGATATTAATAACATATGAGTTTAATCACGCCAAGACAATGGATAAACCAAGGAAAAGTGAAGAAGAGGAAATGAAGGAACCACCTAAGCACCAAATTATTTTGAAGTTGGCAATTGATCAGGAACTTCAAGATAAAATATGAATGATGAAGAACTTGAAGACCTAATTATTCTTGTAAAAAAATGGAGGGGTCTTCACAACAATCAGAGATTTCAAAGAAAGAATAAAAGGACGAAGAAAAGAGTAAAAAGATTATTTGCTATGATTGTGACAAACTTGATCACAAGATAACTGAATGTCGGAACAAAAAGAGATTTATCAAAAAGAAAGCACTCCAAGCGATTTGGGATGAGAGTGATGATGATGATGATGATGATGATGATCATGATGAAAGTCAAGAGAAAATTGTCAACATGTGCTTCATAGCCATTGAAAATAAGCTAAATTCAAATGAAAATTATTTATATGATGAATTATCTACCTCTTATGATGAACTTCTTGAAGAATATAAGAAACATGCTTTAAATCATTCTATTTTTACAAAACAAAAAAATCCTTATTGGAAAATGAGGCAAAAAAAAAAAAAAAACTCTTGAAAACTCAAAATGATTTTGAAAAAGAAAAAGTCAATTGTGATTCTTTAAATAAGGAGAACTAAATCCTAAAAGATTTGACTCAATTTTTTCACAAATTTACTCAAGGTAAGAAAATTTTTGACTTTATACTTGGTGAACAAAAATGCATTTTTGATAACGGAGGAATTTGATACAAACCATTTTTGAAACAAAAGTTTCTTAAAATTTTTATTATTAAAGCCTCTACTTCTCCTCTTCCAAATATCACATGTAGTTTTTACAATAAAAACGAACAAATGTCTTCTAATCGTTCAATCGAAAAGAGATTGTACTTTGAGGGCAACCATAAGTGGATTCAAAAGTCTACTAACACCAAGTATCAAGGACCCAAAGTTGTATGGATACCAAAGATAAAAACAAAATTGAATTATTTTTATAGGTACAAAAGAAGAAAAAGAGCAAATAGTTCTTAGATAGTGGATGCTCAAAGTATATGATCGGAAATCAGGCCTTATTGGCATGTTTCAGAAAGAAGGATGGAGGTCATGTTACTTTTGGAGACAATTCCAAAGAAAAAATTATTGGCACTGGAAACATTGGTAATTATTCATCCCCCTCTATTAAAAATGTTCTATGAGTTGATAAGATCAAACAAGATTTGCTTAGCATTAGTCAATTATGTGATAAATGATATCATATTAATTTTGATTCTTCTAAGTGCCTTATTGATGATGCTTATCAAAAAGGTAATGTTTATAGGAAGCCGAAGTAAAGACGTTTATGTCGTAAACATTAATTTTGAAAATGAAAAATAATATTTTTCGAGTTTAAAAGATGATACTTGGTTATGGTATAGAAAATTAGGTCATGTTAGCATGTACCTATTTTCAAAAAATTCAAAAGTTGTTTTGTTGAAGTTTTGCTAAATTTAAAATTCGAGAAAAAAATAAAATTTGTGATGCATGTCAATTTTAAAAAAAAACAAGTAATGTGTTTCTTCAAATTAAAACAACATTCTTTATCTACAAGACCTTTACAACTTCTCCACGTGAATTTTTTTGGACCCTTTAGAATCACAAGTTTAAGTGGCATATATTATGTCTTCGTCATTGTTGATAACTTTTCTAGATTTACTTGGATCCTATTTTTGAACCTAAAAGATGAAGCTTTAAATGCATTTAAACATTTTTGTAAAAATGTTCAAAATAAAAAGGGGTACATTACTACTACCGTCAGAAGTGATCATAGTGAAAAATTTGGCAATATTACATTTGATGATTTTTGCAAGATTAATGGTTATGAATATAATTTCTCAACTCCTGGAACTCCTCAACAAAATAGTATAGTAAAATGAAGAATGCCCATTACAAGAAATGGCTCAAGAAAATATTAAATGAAAATGCTTTACCAAAATATTTTCGGATCGAAGCCATTAACACTGCTTGCTATATTGTGAATAGAATCTTAGTTAGTTGAAAGAAAACAAAAACTCCATATGAGCTTTGGAAAAATAGAGTTCCCAATATCGGTTACTTTAAATTGTTTGGTTGTAAATATTTTATCTTAAATACAAAAGAAAATTTGATTCTAAGTTTGATATTGAAAATTTTCTAGAATATTCATCTACTAGCAAAGCTTATCGAGTTTTGAAGAAAGGAACTTTAGTTATTAAAGAATCCATGCATGCGATATTTGATGAAGCTAATCTTATCGATCAAGAGAAATGTATTGATAGCGATGTTGGTTTGGAAATAAAATGAACATCTAAAATCAAAACAAGGAATATCCTAAAAATCTTGAAGATCAACATGATGAAGAAGCATATGTGCAATAAGTTGATGTAAAATCTCCCGAAGTATAAAGTGATCCATCTCTACCTAAGAAATGGAGGTTTTTCTCTTCTCATCCAAAAGATCTTATCATTGGTGGTCTATCCAAAGATGTAAGTATTAGAGTTTCTATTAGAAATCATTTTAATAATTGTAATTTTATTAAACAAATTAAACCAAAGAATTTCGAGTTTGATTAATTTTGGATTCTATCTATGAAAGAAGAACTAAGTCAATTTAAAAGAAATCATATTTAGGATTTAGTTGCTAACCAAGTGATCAAACCATTATCGGTACAAAATAGAGTTTTAGAAATAAATGAAACGAAAATAGGATGTCCATAACAAGGTTAGATTAGTGGCCTAAAGTTACAATCAAGAAGAATGCATTGACTTTGAAGAAACATTCACACCAGTTCCTAGATCGCACGCTTCTTGATTGTACTTGTCATAAACGATTAACTCTTTATCAAATGAATGTCAAAAGTGTATTTTTAAATGGTTAAGTATTTGTAGAGCAATCTCTCGATTTTTAAAATCACAAGTATCTGAATAATATTTTCAAACTAAGAAAATCTCTTACAATTTAAAGCAAGCTCCTAGAGCATGGTATGAAAGATTGAGTAAATTTCTTCATTCAAATGATTTTTCAATGAGAAAAGTTGATACTACACTTTTTATCAATTCAAAAATGATGACATGATTATTGTGTAAATTTATTGATGATATTATTTTTTTGTGTCACTGACATTTATTTTTGTGAAGAATTGTCTAATTGTATGAGTAGCGAGTTTGATATGAACTTGATGGAGGAACTCAAGTTCTTCCTTGGAGTACAAATCAAACAACTAATGATGGAATATTCATTAGTTATACTAAGTACATCATGGACATGCTCAAGAAGTTTGAAATGGAATGATTGAAACCAATGAATACTTCAATGAGTTCATCAATCAAGTTAGACAAAGATGATCAAGGTACATCTGTAGACATAACAAAATATCGAGGTATAATCAGATATCTTTATTACTTAACCGCTAGCAGACCAGATATTATGTTTAGCGTGTGCTTATATGCTAAATTTCAATCTAATTCTAGAGAATCACACCTTTATGTCGTAAAATAAATCTTTAGACACCACTTTCTAAGAGATCATGCACAAAGGGGAGATATTGCACTAGAATTTGTTAATACAGAAACATAATTGGCTGATATTCCTCCTAAACCTCTAGCGCTTGATAGATTTTCATATATTCGGAAAGGTTTGGACATTTGGATAAATTGTATTCTTGTATTCTTACATGATTGATTCTATGTGCATCATTGGTTGAGATTCATATAAACTTTACCCAATTGATTATGATTTTGACATTTCATCACTCGTGCTTTGATAGTATTTTGATATAAATGTGATAATTATCCTCATGATTAGACTCACATATATTTAGCATTTTGTGAGGGGGGATAATGTTCTTTTCTTTGGTTGTTTTAAAGTTTTGACATATATGCCGCACTTTTGCTCCCCCTATGTGCTATTTTTTTTTTTTGCTTATGCCAAAAAGAAAAAAATGAGTGAGATAATATGCTTTGAAAATGAATGAGATGATATGCTTTGAATGATAATTAGTGAGATGATAGATGATGCGTTTTGAATGATCAAATGGCATTCTTTAAATCATCTATATGCTTTAAATGAATGGCTATTGGTTTGTAAAAGATAGGGGAATATATGGAATACATGTTAAATTTGAGATTTTTATACCTTATCAATCATTATTATTACTTTGCAAATCATCTTACTTGCCATAATCAAAAAGGGAAAAATTGTTGACATATGGTTGACTATAATCATATAATTTTGATCATGACATACTAGTTAATATTGTTTTCTAACAATTAAATTTAAGTGATTATAGTTTTCAAAGCACTCAATGAAAAATCAATCGATCATCGTCAAAAGATCAAAATCAAAACTATCAGATTGGATTCACTACGAAGGTCAAGATCAAAGTTACGTCGTCCAAGCAATCAAGAGTTTAAGAGCCAAACTTCAAGGAAAAAAAATCAAGACGAGAGTTTAAGAGCCAACTTCAAAAAAAGATCAAGTTACAAAGAAACGTCAAAGAATAGAATTTCTTAGATCAAATGTAAATGTACTAGTACTTTGATCTTTAGCAACGAATGTTTAAAACTCAAAAACCATTTTGTGCACTAACAACTATTTTGATTATTACTTGCATAAAATGTTTTCATCAAAGATTAAAAAAAAAAAGAAATTAAAACGATATTTGAACTTAATTCATATTTTTCAAATATCATTTACCTTGAAAATTTAGATGAAAACACTTCTCAAAAGTCCATGCTTTTCAAAACATTCAGAAAGAATCAAAACGAAAAATTTGCCCGATCTATTCAGGAACCATCGAACGTCCATACCCTCGTCCGAACTCCGAAAAAGTTTTGGGAACTTTTCTCTATAAATAGCTTCTCTTTAGCGGATGACCAACCAGACCAGCAGATGTCGGCGTTCTTCAATGGTCAATTTTTTTACTGTTCTAATTTTTGATTTTTTAGTCTAATGGCTATATTTTGACCTTTCAGATTTGAGGTGGACGTTCGGACCCTCGTCTGAACTCACAAATCTTTTGGTTAATTGTCCCCTACAAAAAGCTTGTCTTTTGCATTCATTAAAACGGTTCTTCAAGTGTAATACCCCAAAATTTCAACCTTGAAGTGTTACCAAAATTCAATTTTCTTTGTATAAAACCAGAAAGATAAAAGAATATTCTTAAAAAAATTGAATATTCATAAATTTAAACTAAACATGAAAATTGTATCTTAAAGAAAATAACATAATCACTATTTAAGTAACATGTCTTTGACCGAATTAAACTAATTAATAATTTGAAGAAAGAAAAATTTAATGTTTTTATTTCTTCAATTCCTCTAGCAGTTCGCATAAACATCCCGCCATTATTCCAATTGACCCGAACTAATCTGTAAAATTTTGTAAGAATGAGTATTTAAGAATACTTAGTAAGATACGTACAGTTTCCATAAACAAATATATAACAGTAAAATAAATACTTCATACCACTCTTCTTTTATGGAGTATATCGATGACCAACACCGATCTTAGATCATCTTAAATTCTCGTAGGATCTCCTATCTCATAATAAAGAACCCGAAAAGCCGCTTACAATTCATGCATAAATTACTGAATATAAAAGTATAAAGAAACAAACAACTTGCATAAACGTGTCTTGCATTGATTTTGAAATGTTGAAAAGAATACAATCTTGCACATAAAGATCTTATATTTTTCTTTACTTTTTCCGCTCTCTATCTCTCTACCGTGGCTGTCTTTAGTTTTTGTTGTGAAATAATGAGAATCCCAACAGTATTTATGATTGAAACTCTCAATTGAGTTTGTATATGCAACTAGAATTTAAAAGATGTATATAAGAAATTTGAACAAGAATTGATTTCAAATAATAGAATTATGAATTTTTTTAATCTTTATCCAATCGCCAAAAAAATTATCATTATCAAAATCAACTGTATCATTTCACATACACACACACACGTGGCCTAGAGGAGAAATTGATTTGGATTAAAAATTATTTAAAATTCTATTTATCCTTGTTTTCTTTCAATTGGGTCTAACTTAATGTATTCTTATCCAAAATAACTTTTTCTCGAGTTGAATACTTCTAAGTAACTACGAGCTATCCATCGAGTCCAATATTGATATACTAAAACCTGCTCTATCAAAATCTAATTATTTGACCTCAAAATAAAATTGATTTTAAAATGTATTTCATTTTAATCTTAATTTTTTTAAAAAATATTAAAATTAGCATATAAAACAAATAAAATTTTTATTGTATAAAATTTTCGGAGCGTTACAGTATCCCTATTGGTTATTTGATATTTATAATTGTTCTTATAAATAACTATTTTTTAAAATTAATATATAATATAGAAATGATCTACTAAATATTTGAGTTCAGAAAAACAATGCCACTTACGAACAAAATAACTTAGTGTTCCACGATTTTTTGAGTGGAGATTTATAATATTAAAACTTAAACATGTTGAACAAGCTCTGTTTATAACGTGTGAATTTATATTTTGAGCAAATTGACTTCAACTAGTTGTAGATAATTTCATATTAGTCCATATTTGCGTGGGATAAAATTTAAAATTTTAATAGATTTAGATAAATGTTGATGATATATAATAAAAATTATGAATCTCATGAAATGTGTAGTTAAAAATGAATTTGAAGAAAAATAAAAATCAAATAGAGACTCAATATTTACAATGATATTTTAAGTATATCAACCTCGTTTTCGGAACGGCAGAGCAAGCCAGTTAGGCAATGTCCCCGTTTCTCAAAAGTTAAATGGCCTAAAAAAGAGGGAAAAAAAAATACATGGTAGATGGTCCAATAGGATTATTAATTACAGAAAATGGATTAATTTATTAAAATATCATTTAACTATAATTTTCTTTGATCAATTCTAATTTCGTTCGAACTTATCCAAAATAACTTTATTCTCGAGCTTAATATACAAGATTAATTATAAGTTATCAAACGAGTCAAACATTGCTAGATAATACGATTTAATTTGAAAACTAATATCATTCAAGTAGTTTACTTCAATGGTTATACCTCAAATTTGGTTTATTCAAACTAACTTTTCTGGAGTCAATAACGTGCCATGTAATACGAATTTCAAAAGTGTATCTTTCTCATCGTTAAATAATTATAAATTGTCACCTTATTGTCCAAAATTATATCTTTCTCATTATTTGTAATGTAGTCCCTAAACTTTCCACTTTTTGCATTTAAGGATCATATCTAGGGTTTAAATTCTGGAAATCACTGTTCTCATTACAAGTCATCCTTAAAATATTCCCAGGACTTCCACTTATGATTCATAAATTTTTATTCATGATTTTCACTTTCGTCATTAAACTTTCTAGAATTCGTTAAATTACATCTTAGTCGAGTTTTCTCAACTGATAATTGTTGGAAATTATCATTCACAACATCTTGAGTTGTTAGAGATTATTCATTTTTCTAATATATCTTTTGATTTGTACAAAGTCTTCATTTAAAATATAAATATGTTATTTTTCTATCCTTTCAAAATAATTATGTTTAAAAGTCTCATAAAAAATTATTGTCTAGGATCTCGAAATTCTCAGGACCGACCTTGCTATTTTAAATGATACATAACCCAATAAGTGATAGAGGGCATAAATGATTCTTAAAGTTAAAAATAAGAGAGCTATAAGCATTGTTGTGGTGGATCGAGATACAAATCTTGATCTAGTTACATGGATGAGGCTTTATTTAAATATGTGAACAAGAGATTATGGTGTTATTATAAGTTTTAAAAGCGTAAGATATTGTCTCAAATTTCTAATGGAATGTCAAAGTATGTGGGCCTTTGTACTGGATAACTCTTTTTAACTTTTATAATCGTTGTTTTAAAAATTGGTGTCTAGACGCTACCTATGAACGAGGCTCTGGTAAAATATCACATCTTGGCAATGAGCGCCGAGTGGCACTTTATTAAATTTTTTATTTTTTAAAGTTTTTCATTGTTATATTTTTTTTCCTTTAGTTTCAAATATTTAATGAATTTATCTGGACAAAAGTGAAAAGTAAAGACACGTTAAAAAATTCCAAGAAGGAATTGCTTAGTTGAAATTTAAAATTGTGAAAAATAGTCTAACTTTTACATTTCGAAAACTTTAAAATTGTATAATTGACTAATTGTAAAAATTATTAAGTAAATATAGTATTCTATAAGTTTAGATGTTAGATATGTATTATTTTGATTATTAAAAAAATTTAAAATAATTGTAAAATATAAGAAAACGTCTTTTTACGACTAATTCTCGTCTAGGCTAGTAAAGTTTGAAGTTTGGCCTGCATCCCTCCCCCGCTTTTATGTTTTCAGAGCACTGAGTTAACTACCTCAAAAGTGGAAACAACTTTTCATTTTATCAACAAAGAGAACGAACTTTTTGAGCAAAATAAAGGGTGCAAGAAAGAATAAATAAATAAAACCGAAGGGTTTTGTCTTTTCGGGTAATTTGAAAAAACTTTTGATAAAAATTTTAATATATTTTCTTTGAAGTTTGTTAGGTTATATTTTGTAATTGGCGATTCTGTGAATAAAAGGATCAACTTGAACGATTATA
>CAIGRK010067786.1:0-10681 GCA_903798315.1 Fraxinus greggii
CAAACTTAGGACTAAAATTGACTTTGATGAATAATCATCTAGAAAAGAATTAAAAAGTCACTTGTTGCTATTTAATTTGTTAGTAATTTTAATTCCGCATTATAGACGTATTCACCCCCCCAGGTGTTGTTAGGATTGAATTACGCATTTTTTACAATGTATCATGTAGCCGAGCAAAAAAGGGTCAAAATGAACAAATTTTTTGAATCGTGTGCATTCGTGTTCATCGTGTCTTTAGTGAAACCTCATATAAAATCAGTTACTATCAATATTTTTAATCTATACTAATAACCACTAGTTATTATGGACCCAGACCAAGATCCCCAACTCCTGGTCAAGCCGAGAATACAAAATGAACAAAGTGGAAGAACAAAGCTATCACAATTCACAAGATGAAAAAGAGAGATAGGATGCGAATACGATTTAAAGGATGAGATACTCTAAAGGAGATTAGTATAAATAAATTATCAAGACGAGTAAAAATTCTTTAAGAAAAAAGGTGGGATCCCACTGAAGAGAATAGGCCTATGCCGACTGCACTTTAATTCATACATGAGAGATCCTTTGTTTCCCCCTTTTTGCTTATATATATGTGAGTGTCCACTTCACTCTGGCAAGTCAAGCGAAAGCATTTCTTTAACTTCTATCTTTTTCTTAGCTTGAAATCGTTTTAGTTCAATTTGGCCATGTCCATCCACTCCACCCGACCGGAATCACTCCATTCCATCGCACCAGAAAACCAAGGCTTGAACGTGACGACAAGGCTGCAGAATAGGCCCGAGCCACTTCATTCTGCGGCACCTGATCCAGAAAATGGTGGCAGGGAACTGATGACAGGTATGTCCAATACGCTGGAGGCCAGTGACACTGCCTATCAGCTGGGTTACCCCGTTGGGCCTCTACAGAACAATTCACAGTCCTTTTTGCAAAGATCATTATACCCTATAACTTTGAAGGTCTCTCTCTCTCTCTCTCTCTCTCTCTCTCTCAAATATCTGTTCCATCTCTATGCTTTTAGACTAGGGGGTAAAATAAGCCCGATTGTGAAAATTTTACCCATTTATAGCTTCGATAAAAAATGAATAGACTATGTATTTGTATTTTGTAGACAATTGAAATAAATAAGTTTAATCTCTCAAATTTTTATAGCAGATGAGGTGGTTCAACATAATATAACGAGGACCACACTAGCCCACTCACATGCACAAAAATAAGATGATTGGAAGAGTTTTATTAGAAAGAATTTACATGCATTTACTGCTATAAATTTTATGTTTGTCGCATTCGCGCTGAAGTTTTCTTCATATTTTCCAGTTTGAAGAGATTGTTTACAAGGTTAACTGTGAAAGAAAAAATTGTTGTGGAGGAACATTGAGCAATACTAGAGAAAAAACAATCCTCAATGGGGTGACGGGGATGGTCTGTCCAGGCGAGATTCTGGCAATGTTAGGTCCATCAGGCAGTGGAAAAACCACCCTACTTACGGCTCTTGGAGGCCGACTTTCTGGCCGGTTATCGGGGAAGATTACATACAACTTCCAGCCATTTTCGGGTTCCATCAAACGTAAAACAGGATTTGTTGCACAGGATGATGTTCTCTATCCACATCTCACTGTATTTGAAACTCTACTATTTACTGCACTATTAAGGCTGCCCAATAGCCTCGCTAGAGAAGAGAAATTACAGCATGTGGAGCATGTAATAGCAGAGCTTGGATTGAGTAGCTGCCGCGATAGCATGATTGGAGGGCCATTGTTTAAAGGGATATCAGGTGGGGAGAAAAAAAGGGTGAGTATAGGTCAAGAAATGCTGATAAATCCAAGTCTATTGTTGCTGGATGAGCCAACTTCTGGGCTTGATTCGACCACCGCGAAAAGGATCATGAACACGATCAAGCAGCTCGCTGGTGGTGGCCGAACGGTGGTTACCACCATCCATCAACCTTCTGGGCGGCTCTTCCAAATGTTTGATAAGGTAGTCTTGCTTTCTGAAGGCTGCCCAATATACTATGGCCCAGCATCAACTGCCATGGACTACTTCTCTTCAATTGGGTTTTCAACATCCATTGTGAATCCTGCCGAACTTTTGCTCGATCTCGCCAATGGTACGTAGACGTCTAGAAATGTCACAAATTTATTTTTTTATATTTTTTCTTCAGAGCACACCGTCAGATGTGACTAGTGCAAAATTTTCATAAAACGGTGGCTTGAGACGAACTGAAGAACTCTTTCCTAATTATATTTTCTAAGGTAATCAATTGACAAATTTCAAGTATAAATTAGGAAAAACCATAGAAATGAGGCTTACAACTCAGTGAATTCATCACCTCATGCCTCATTCCTTCAGTCAAATGTTCTTGGGACATCTATCGTCAGTGTGATGTTTGGCAGTTCTGCTATTTTCGACTTGAAATTATCTAACTATATATCCTATCTTTGTTCGACTCATTTCAGGAATCAGACCTGATTTGGAGCATGGTGACAATACTCAACAAGATCCAAAATCCGTGAGAGAATTTCTCATCTCTGCTTACGATAAGAACATTTCTACAAGGTTGAAGATTGAATTGTGCATTTCGGAAGTAAATAACTACACTTACACGAAGAATGCCTCCACTAGTCAGTATCTTCTTCCCTCTTATATTCAAGCAACTTTTCCATATTTCTTCACAATTTTCTCTCACTTCTTTTTTGCTAATTAGGCATTCGATTCGAATGATGCAGGAAATGATATTAAGTTAGAGAAGTGGTGCACAACTTGGTGGCACCAATTCAAAGTGCTGGTTCTTCGGGGACTGCGGGAGCGAAGATTTGAAGCCTTCAACAAGTTAAGAACCTTCCAAGTCATTAGCGTGGCAATACTTGGTGGGCTTCTTTGGTGGCACACTCCGTCATCTCACATTGATGACCGTGTAAGTATTTCCCATGCTCAGATTGAACCACTATCAGTTAAAATATTTAATCGTCAACTTACCCCTTTCCCCATCAAAACGTTTACGGCTTTTATATAAGGGTGGCTGTGGGACTTGATCATAGGACATTTGCATGATTTGATACCATATTAAACTGTTTCATCTGAAGTTCTCTAATTTCATAGCAAACGAAGTAACAACAGTACATAAAGAGTGTTGAAACTGCATTTAGATGCAGTAGTGATTAAAATAATCTACAAAAAACAGGGGTTCAAATTTCGTATCTATTAAGTTACTCTCCTCACTTATGCTCAACGATTGTCCTCGGCAAATTTTGAGATGGATTTAGGATTTACGATTCTATCATATAAGTCTTTTTTGAATTTACAATATAGACGCCTATGACATCCTCCTCTATGCCTTGCGGTAATGATTCATACCTTTACCACGATAATTAACAAACCGAATCGGTCGAAAAAAAGTTGGTAATTATAAAATAATAATTCAACTTTATAGAGAGGATGGAACGCATTGGTGGACATCCATCAGAAAGAAGAAAAATGAGATCTTTCCTTAGTATTATGTATCCTAATGTTGCAAATAAGTATACTTTCATCCAAAACTACAAAACTGCTAAATGCAATTCTTATAAATATGCTAACTGCCAAAGACAAATTCTAAATGATATACACATATTGCCTCATCTAACAGCTCAAGTTTTTAGACTAGCCAAGTGGTTCTACCCTAAACTAGTTACTTCTCTTATCTGCAGCTTGCAATGCTGTTCTTCTTCTCAGTATTTTGGGGCTTCTACCCACTCTACAACGCCGTATTCACTTTCCCTCAGGAAAGAAGAATGCTGATCAAGGAACATTCATCCGGCATGTACCGTTTATCCTCCTATTTCCTTGCAAGAACAATAGGAGATCTCCCTCTCGAACTAGCACTCCCAACAGCATTTACATTCATCTTCTATTGGATGGGCGGCCTAAAACCCGAACCCCTCATCTTTATCCTCTCGCTCCTTATTGTTCTCCTTAGTGTCCTCGTAGCCCAGGGCCTCGGCCTGGCATTTGGGGCAATACTCATGGATGTGAAACAAGCTGCAACTTTAGCCTCAGTTACAACCTTGGTTTTCCTCATCGCTGGAGGATACTATGTTCGCCAAATTCCAGCATTCATCGTCTGGTTAAAGTATCTGAGTTATAGTTATTACTGTTACAAGCTTCTTCTTGGGGTTCAGTACACGGAGGAGGACTTTTATGAGTGTGCGAAGGGAGTTTATTGCCGGGTTGCTGATTTTCCTGCTGTTAAATCAGTTGGTTTAAAGCATTTGTGGTGGGATTTTTTAGTCATGGGAATAATGTTGGTGGGATATCGTTTTCTTGCATATTTAGCTTTGCGCCGGGTACGGTAAAGCTTGGGTCGACAATCCGTCATTAGGTCAATTTTTCAACGCTGTTGTCGCACTTAGTGGGAGATAACGTAGTCGGTCGATCAAAGTTCAGAGTTTCACTTTTTTGCTTTTATTTTCGAACGAGGAATAATGTTAGATTAAGGAACATAGATAATCATTTCCAGGTTTTGATAATCATACCATATGAACATTTGATATTTGCAGCTTTCTGGTAGTGGTTCATATAAATTGAATAACAACAATGAACTTATATGTTTGGAAAATCCTCAATAAATGCGTGTATAATATTTGTAGAAAGGTAACTATCATCGAAATTGTCCGGTGCTTGTTTTCTACATTTCAAATATTGCCTAAACCAAAGAAATTTCGACATTGAAGCATCAGTGCACGAATACAAGCATTGTCTTGTACAACGCATAGCTTGACAAATTTTATATGTTGGATCTCCAAGCATATTTCCATAGTCAATGTAGAGATTAAATATTGCAAAAATTTTGTTACTTTACCAAGATTGAAATAATGCAACTATAATTGAAACGTACAATGATAGAATACTGACACAAGATAGATTAACAATATAGGGGTTAGCCAAAATATACAAAAACAAAAGCAATTAAAAATAAATAAATAAATAAAATTGTTAAAACTAATATTAATAAAGTGGTAATCAAAGTAAAAATATTTCCCGACAATGGCATCAAAGACTTGTTGGCTAAAATTGTACAAACCGCAAGTGCACGGATTGCGTTTAAATAAAGTGGATTTTTTGAGTTCGGATTGTCGATTTCTCGAGAAATGTTTACTTTCGATTACACAACTTTAATTAATTTAATTCTAACAATGAAAATGAGCACACAATAAAGATTTTGATTTTGAAAATAAGAAAAATTAATTAAAGCCTTACGAAATAAGAAAACATAAACATTTGGAAATTTTAGATGAAAAACGTGGTTAGGATTTATGGTTTCGCTTAACCGTCACGTAATTAATTTATCCACAAGCCAACTAATAAATTACTCTGTGTTAGACCCGATTTTCCAACTTTAGTTAATTACATTGCTCAAGCGAAATTAACCATAACTGATTGATTAACCTACTATATCTCTATGTCGATTAAAACCAAACAATCACATTAAATCTTTGTGAAAATAGTTCAATGGGTCGCCTAAGGTTATGGGAATATCTCTATCCCCTAGAAAAATGTAGAGTATTTGTTATTTGATTTAAAATGTACAATCTTCTCTCGTACGATGTACAAATCACTAAACTCAATTATTTAATAGCCAAATAAATTAAAGATATTCAATACAATAATAAATACATGAAAATAAGTATTTTAATATTAAAAGGCAAATATTAAAATTAATTAAAGTTAGGTTAACTTCAACCATAAATTCCAACAAAAATACTTAGCACATGTTATATAAATGATAAAAATGAGACTATTTTATACAATACGTTACAAATACACGTTACAAATACGGTAAAATAATTGAGAAAATACAAAATTATGGATAAAATCCCTTTTTTTGAAGCTAGGCTTTGACTTTTTCAAATCCTTAGATGTATTCTTCTTGTGTTTTTTATTTTGGCTCCAAAATTACAAGCAAATCAAAAAGAAGAAGAAAAGAAAATAGAAGGAAAAAATAATAATAATGAAAAGAAAAAAAGGAATGAAAAAAAAAAAAGGAAGCTGAATCAGCAACAAAGCCCGTTTAGGGTTTTAAAATTTTAAAAACATTTTTCAAAAATTGCAACTCAAAACCTTAAAGTTTGAAAAGTTAACAAAACGGCCCTCGAGCTTTAAAATGGCGCCTAGGCTCCAATTCTCTACCCAAAAAAAGGGAACTAGGTTCAATTTTGTAGCCAAGTCCCCTAGATTTTTGCACACTAGGTCCCTAAACTTTGATTTTGTACAATTTGGTCATCGTATTTTGATTTTTCTTTCATTTATGCCCTCCATAAATTACATCCAAGGTCTTTCAACTCTATGGACTTGTTCATTTTGGGCCCCATATTCACAATTTTACACAAATTTGATCATTTTCTCCTCTTTTTGCTTTGTTCTATTTCTTTAGGTGATTTTTACCTACAAAAGTAATAATTATATAATTTTGGGTAGAAATTTCGCTCGTGTTTATTAATAATAAGTATATTTAAATATTAAATAAATGTGTAAAAATACACTTATCACCAAACCTACTCCTATTTATTGGTTGCCTTTACCCTAGAAGTTGCTGGGCCATTTGTGTATGCAAATGAGAGAAAATGTGGCTGTCTTCTTACTGAAAAACGGTTGCCTTTGTGGAGAGGAAAATCGATGGGTTTTTTTTTTTTGTATTTGGCCTTCTTTTTGTGTCTTATATTTCTTGTGCCTTTATAGCTTGCAATTCATCACCATTATCTTGTTCTTTGCGAGTAAGATTAAGAAACAAGTGAGATAATATTGGTTATGGGTTGGAGCTGTTTGGATTGATTGATTGATAGAGAAAACTAACATGAAATTGAGCCCGAAAAACACCGTTTTAAATATCCTTGGAGCGAACTTCCACGACAATTGGTATCAAGCTTCAAAGTGGTGGATTTGGCTCCAAAATCTGACCAGAAACTAATCTGAAAAGAGGCAGAATCGCAGAATCTGTGGAGTTTTCTTCAAGGCTACCGGATTTGTAAATTAATTTTCGGCCAAATTAGGAGTTTGGTGAAATGTAGAAAATTGGCATGAAGTGCATGTGGAAGCGCTCCTGGGTGGCCGACGCGTGAGATCGATTGTGGCGCATGGAGCTCCGACGGCCGTACGTAGCTTTGATTTCAGCGATGTCGTCTGAAGACGATGAATTACAAAAGAAGTTCTTTCAACAAAGATGTGAATTATGAAGGATTGGTGTACGAAATATGAACTGAAGACTGAACCTTGATTTATCCTCCTAGAGGCGTGGTGGAAATTGTAGTTGTGTTCAATTTATGTTCTTGACAAAATTGTTGTTCTAGACAGTTTTTCCCCTAAAATGACGAATTTGCATCTTCCATCCTTTATGAGCTCAAATTTGTTCGTGATAAGTGTGTTTTTGCACATTTATTTAATACCTAAATATGCTTATTATTGATAAAAATGAGCGAATTTCTACTCACAATTACATAATTCTTGCTTTTATAGCTAAAAATCATCCAAAGGAAATAGAACAAGCAAAAATGAGGAAAAATGGACTAAAAGTATGGAAAATTGTGAATGTGGGGACCAAAGTGAACAAAGCAAAAAGTTGAAGGATCTCGGATGAAATTTATGAAGGGCATAATTGATATAAAAATCAAAATCTGAGGATCAAATTGTATAAAATCAAAGTTGAGAGACCTGTCATGCAATTACCTAGGGAACTTGGCTGCAAAACTAAAACCAAAAATTGGATTTGGATAGAAACTTGGGATATAGGTGCCATTGTAGTAGAGGCTAGGCGTCACTTTTAAAACTTGTGGACTATTTTAATTATTTTTTGTAATTTCGAGGACTTAGGTTGGAAATCTTGAATTCTTTTATAAGTTTTTAGTGTGGTGTCTAGGCTGCAGCTTCCATCTTTTCTTAGCTCTGTTTTCTTTCTTTTTATTTTTTCTTTTCTATTCTTTTCTTCTTTTGAATGGGAGCAAAATCAATAGTACAAGGAGAATACATTCAAGAATTTTGAGAAATATTTGGAAAAATCAAAGCTAAGCTTCAAAAAAGGGTTTTATCTATAACTTTTTATTTTTTCAATTATTTTGATATATTTGTAATATATTGTTATAAGTATTCTCTTTTTATCATTTGTATAATGTTGGCCAAGTATTTTTGTTGGGATTTATGGTTGAGACTTAACCTAACTTAAATTAATTTTAATATTTACCTTTTAATGTTAAAATGTTTATTCTCATGTGTATTTATTATTGTGTTGAATGTCTTTCATTTTGGCCATTAAATGATTGAGTTTAGTGATTTGTATATCGTTCGAGAAAAAAATGTATATTTTAGACCAATAGCAAATACCCTAGATTTGTGGAGGTGATAGAGATATACCCCTAACCCTATGTCACCCATTGAGCTATTTTTATAAATATTTAATGTGATTATTTAGTTTGAATCGACATAGAGATATAGTAGGTTAAACCTATTGATTATGGTTAATTTCGCACGAGAGAGGTAATTAACTAAAATTGGAAAATCGAGTCTAACATCGTAAATGAGTAATTTGGGGAGAAATTAACTAGGTGACGGTTAAGCGAAACCATGAATCCCAATCACATTTTTCCTCCAAAATTTCCAAGTGTATGTGTTTTCTTATTTTGTAGATTTTTAGTTAATTTTCCTTATTTTTCAAAATCAAATTTTTTTGTGTGGTTTTATTGTTAAAATTAAATTGACTAAATTTGTGAAATTGAAAGCAAATATTCCTCGAGAGATCGACAACTCGGACATAAAAAGTCCACTTTATTATTTGAATGTGACCCGTGCACTTGCGGTATATAATTTTAGCGAACAGTCCGCTTTAGTATATTGGCTTATCCTAATTTAGTGTGGGGTGACATTAGAATTGGGGTTACCATGTGGGGTAACTATTGCCTGTGCCAAAAATATGGGAATTATTTGTTATATTTGAAGTGTTGAATTTGATTGCAATTTGGTAATTGCTTTTGTACTATAATTGTCGTTTAGTAACTTTATGAGACTGAAATATTGCATTGATTATTTTGTTAGAATACGTAGACTTGACCCGTTTGAACATTCCCATGATACAGATATTTCGAATCTCACAAAACCCTGAGAATCTAAAACGGTGTATACTGCGGCCTTATGATTACTTTGTGTGACATATTTTTGCACCTTAGTTGTTCTGTTTTTCAAGACGCCTTTACACTTTGAAATTGGAATTTTCAATGGAAAATGGGAATTTTCAATTTCGTAACAAATGATGAAAAGGATTTTGGTTCAACAAAAAATTTCAAAAGCCATAAATAACAAAATTTCTGCAAATTTGACATAAGTACAAAAAGAATAATGTGATGAACTTGCTTAAATTTCAATTATTTTATAGCTATCTGATATTGTTTTGAGAAAAGTTAGTAAACTTGATACCATGAAAGAACTTTGAAAAAAGTTGGAAGATTTATATTTGTTTAAGTCTACTGCTAATAAGTTGTACTTGTTTGAAAGATTTTTCAATTTTAAAATGAATCTTTCAAAAGATCTTGATGACAATTTGGATAATTTTAACAAACTTGTTCAAGATATCATTAATTATGATAAGAATATATCTGAAACTCATAAGACCATTATTTTGCTGAATTCTATGTCTGATTCATACAGAGAAGTTAAGAATGCAATTAGTTATGGTANGTTGGAAGATTTATATTTGTTTAAGTCTACTGCTAATAAGTTGTACTTGTTTGAAAGATTTTTCAATTTTAAAATGAATCTTTCAAAAGATCTTGATGACAATTTGGATAATTTTAACAAACTTGTTCAAGATATCATTAATTATGATAAGAATATATCTGAAACTCATAAGACCATTATTTTGCTGAATTCTATGTCTGATTCATACAGAGAAGTTAAGAATGCAATTAGTTATGGTAGGAACACCTGATATTGTCTTTGATTGCTCAGAAGTAAAGAGATGGAGATCGAGATTGAAAAAGAGGATAAAATGAGTGGTCAGTTACATATGATGAAGAGTAGAATAAAGCTTAAGTAGAAGAATTTGGGTAAAGCTCGAGACAATAGTGATTTGAATAGTGACTCGAGTGATAAGAGTGGTAAGAAGAAGGGCAAGGGATATAACAAGTTCAGTGGTATCAGTTGTGGTAAGTCTGGACACTTTGTGTGGAATTGTCCTAAGAAGAAGGATAAGCAAAAGGGTAAAATGAGAGGCTAGGAAAATGAAGCTAAAGGGTTGAGTGATGACCCTAGTGAGGTTTATTGAGAGTAAACATAATTACTGCATGTGCATTTGTGTGTAATCCTTTCTGCATGTATGCGGTTGCTTAATTCTATTGCATGGTTATATGTTGCATTTTAATGTGTTTGATATCTGCTTTTGCATAAACTTGATAGTAATATGATTATTTAGTGTAATTGTTTGCATGCATAATGGGTTGTGATGCATTAGCAATATGTTGTATGTCTACTGATTATGTGGAGCATAGATGTTTAGGGATGCATTGGTGGTTTGTACTGGGAATGTGGAGTGTGCCATTTTGGGTCATGAGTGGAGAAGTAATTAAATGTTGGAATAATTTATCTGTGAAGACTTTAATCAGGTGGAGTGTGAGAGAGACACTTCTATCCCTTCTATTCGGTGGAGACCCATTATCCACGTAGGTTT
>CAIGRK010067810.1:0-10864 GCA_903798315.1 Fraxinus greggii
TTTTTTTTTTTTTCCCTAATTTTATACCACTACAAAACTAGGCGCTAAATTTTGCATAATTGAAAAAAGACTAACTTTTATCATTCGAGTCATTGGTTTTTGAAGTCTATAGTGAATTCTGTGCTGAAAAGAGCGAATTTGAGAACCTCAAAAATATATGTAATTATGTAAGTTAATTTTCAACACACCAAGCACTTGAAGTACAAAAACAGGTTCAAGATGAGAACGAGTGTGAGGTTATAGAAAAGATGAAGAAGAAGAAGAAGATAAAATCGCTAATTATTATCCCCATATAAACGCAAATAGACCGAGTGCACCATGACCAATCTTTTTACACTTACCAGTTATGCACATAAATCAATTTTCACTTTGTCAGCTCCATAGAGTGTTGCCTTCAGCTGCCAAACAGAGAAGCAGTCCATATTTCTGCAGAGGAAGTAGTGCTATTGGAGCTAATATATTCTTCCCTTATCACCTCCAAAGGATTTTCCAAAGCTTTAAGAATATACTTCATACCGGGCCGCTTTCTAGGCTGGGGGTCGAGGCAAATCTTGGCAACAATGGCCATCACCCATACTTCCTCCAACAAATCCTCGTCCACAACTAATGACGGATCCACAATATTTGTAACGAGGTCCTTGTCCGACCTACTGATGTAAGTTAATGTTGTTTCTAACCACTTCTCGGTCGAGGAATTACTACAACCGCTGACACTCAGCTCGCCTGTTACTAGCACGAGCAAAATCTTCCCAAAGCAATAAACATCATATGCACATGTTGCACTACGGATACCTGCTCATTTCAGGATCGAAAAGAACGTTTTAGAAAAATAGATTAGTAGAAATATTTTAATTTTGAATTTAGAGGTCTGTGCGTATTATTCCCTTTCTCTATAGCTGGCCCTAGGGCCATACAGCCCTATAGTAGGTGAGCTGGGAAGGACCGGAAGAGTACTACAGTCCATTTGTTCTCAAAATGAGACAACGTAATTATCTTGTGGTTTTGACCTGAGAAGTGTTCATCAGAGGAAAACTATTTTGTATACATAAAATTGTACGGACTTCCCACTAGAAGCATATCTAATTTTCTGTATGGCATAGAATAACAACTTCGTATTGGTGTGGATTAAAATTAGATTTTTAGATGATTATAATAAAAATTTTTAAAATATGTGGTTGAAAAATTGTGGGACCTATGAAAAATGTGGTTAATAGTGATTGTTTGACTTTGACTTAAATTAAAATCTAATTTTAATCCGAAACGAACATGACCTATATAATTACGCCTCTTACAATTTGTGCTCTAAACGCGATTATGCAGTGCATTAGACTGAAAAATAAGCACCTAATTTTCACTATGAGTGAGTGAATATATAGAGGTTTCGAGGCTATTAGACACTTCTATTAGTGTTCTAAAAAGCAGCACAAAGCGGGAGCAAAACGCCTTGCTTCGTCGTTTCATGCTTTTTTCAATTTTTTTTAATTTTTTTTAACGCCTAAGCGTGCCTAGCGAGCGCTTTTTTATGCTTTTACGCTTTTTTACGCCTTTCAACTCTTTTTTACACTTTTTTCCTTTAATTATTAAATAATTTTTAGAATGATTTAAAAATTTAAAATAATATTAAACTAAGAAAACGCTTTTTTATGCCTTTTTAACGTCTAGCCTTCGCCTAAACTCGACCTCCACGCTTCTTCACGTTTTATGCTATTGAAAACGCTGCTTCTATATATACTTGTTTTCACGTCTATAAAGCAAGTTCTCTGTTACAGAAACAAAAGAGTTTCCAGTGAGTAATGCCTTAGTTTGAACACATATAGATGATATTTACCAATTATCACACAGTTCTGGAGTAGTTAGAACACATATAGATGGTCACATATAGATGGTATTTACCAATTATCACACAGTTCTGGAGTAGTTAAAACACATATAGATAGTATTTATCAATTATCACACAGTTTTGGAAATTAAGAAGCTCTAATAAACTAATAATACGAGAACTTCACTTAATTTCCTACAGAAAGAAAGACGTGTTGTTTTAGGATGAATCAAATCAAAGCAACATGGCAGCATCATGAAAATTGTCAAAGTGGATGAACTTTTCAAGCCATCACAGAGAATCTGGATTGTTCAACATATCGTTTATGTTGTTTGGCCATATGCATTATATCATACCTAAGAATTCAGTAGTTAACCCTGACAGAATCACATGCCGCTACTATCATGTAAAAATGAAAACATTGGATGTAGAACTGCAATAAGAAAATAGAACGTACCGGAAGTGTCTTCTTCGTAAGTCCTAAACATGAAAAAACAAACTTGTCAGTATCATTCGGCAGCATAAGCATGCAAAATAAGAGTAACTAAAGAAATGTTTATAGTTTTGGAGAATTCACCTTCAGAGACTGCTTTAATGCACAAAACAAGTTAATTTCGTTTCTTGTAGAAAAGGAAATGCAGTTTAACATTTACAGCACTCGATAATATGGTCAAGACTGTACTCAACAGTATTAAGAAAGAAATAGAAATTAAAATCGTCTCACACAATAATTTCTATGTTACAAACTTAATAACCAGATTTTGCAAAAAGATAACGAGTATACTCATAACGATTATGATATGAAACCTTGCTATCAAATGCGAAAAACAAACATTTATATTAAAAAAAATAAGTTAGGGAATCGGAATGACCTGACGAACTCATTTTCACGAGTATGAGTTTCCATTTCTGTGACACCAGCCTGACTTAGACTCCCGATCCGCACTTCAAAATTATCATCAAGCAATATGCTGCTGGCTTCTAAATCTCTTCAAGAAACAGGTTAAGTGAATAATACTATATAGGGAATTAGTTATCTATTAGGACTTAGTTACACAGAAGTAGGTTATCCAGTTGGCTTAAAGTCTTAAACTGATTGTACTTCTGGGACAGTTCTGTTCTTCACTCATTAGTTTTCTACTTCAATTTATCCAATTTTGAATATAAAATTTAAAATGTAATCAAAAGCAAATTGAAAGATACCTGTGAAGAAGAGGGGGAGCACATTCATCGTGTAGATATGCCAAACCCTCGGCAGCTCCAATGGCAATTTTCATTCTGGTAATCCAATCCAGCGATGGCAAATCTTCATCAGATTCCTTGTAAAATTTGTTAAATAAAGAACTAGACAAATCACTATTTGACATGAACTTGTACACCAAAAACTTCTCATTCTCATTCTCCAAGCAATATCCCAAAAGAGGTACAAATCTCACATGAGAAATCTTGCTGAACAAATTCAACTCTAACAAATAAGCTTCCGGATTAACAAACCGCAAATCGATTCTTTTAATGACCACAGGCACCGATCTTCGTCCCCTAGTTCTGTTTCTCCTGAAAAATGCTAAAGAATCGTCGAAAGTTCCCTTGAAAAAATCGCCTGACTCACCGCGCTTAATTAAGTTTTTTACATTAAAATTACCAGTGGCTCGGCTAATCTGCTGATACGTAAACGAAGTTCCGAGCTTCGAAAAATGGAGAGAATTTAAACTCGGTGTAAATTCTGAAGATACGGAGCTGGTGACAGAATCGCTTCGACAGATCTGCCGGAACTGCTTTCTTTTCAGCGTGGCTACGACGAGCCTTTCCCAAGCTCAACTTTGAAATGATTGAATTGAAAACGCAAGATTCCGAATAATTTAATTGGTAAACGGATTTGGTATTGGGAAAATGAATTCGAAGGATTTCTCTTTCTTCAATTCAAATTCAACGCGGAGGAGATTAGTTGTTCAGTTCTTGACGCGGTACGAGAGAAATGCGCGCTATATTTTAAATTCCCTTGTACCATTGCAAGTTTTATAATATATTTTGTGATATCACTCGCGGTTAGGAGTGGGTTTTGATTTTTTATTTATTTTTTTGAAGAATCACCGGATCTCAACTAGAACTATACATCTAAACCAAATCATTTTCACCCAAAAATCAACGGACCCAGACCAAAATCGAACCGTGCCAACTGATTTGATCGATTCCATTGAAAATCGGTCTGATCTTGAGTCTCAGAATTGAGAATCAAATCATTTTCTTATTTTTTGAATAATAATCGGTATAATGTCATCATTAGTTAAATTCATTTTCATATTTTCAGAAAATCTTCCGTAACAACATTTACGTTTCCGGATTCGACCTTTGTTCAATAAAAGACATTGGAAAATAAAAAAAAAAAACATTTAAAAAAAAAGAATTTTAATGTAATTAATTTGGAATTTGAAGCAATGAAGTCTTGTGAATTACACAACATGATAATTTACAATTCATAAGAGAACCCAATAGAAAATACGAATTACAAAAAATTGTAGCTTGTTTAAACTGAAAACAAGCCTTCAAACAGATGGAAGCACAAAAGCAACTACTACCTAACCCTTGCTGTGTCTCCATCCTCAGAAAAGGGGAGTCTAAAACCTGCAAACAATTTGTGTTTTTCACTGTTCAACACGACTGACCAGCGACCCGTACACGGATTGACCAGAGAACCCCGAAAGAAGAGAAAAATTTACAGGGAAGAACCAACAAGCAAGACATCCAAATGCGGAGACTGCTGTTATTGACAAAGAATGAAGTAGAATAATCTTCTATTTAGTCCTCATTTTCTCGCTCTACATCTTGCACATTCAAGGGTTCCGGGAAGATCTCGTTGGAATGTTGTTTGGTTGAGAACGAATGACCATATCCTTCATCGTTTTGTCCGCTTTCTTGAGAACCTGTTGTTCTCGACTGTTTGAAATTGTTAACAAGTTCTGCTTTTTGAGAAGGTACGGCTGGCATAGCCGCCACATCTGAAGAGCTTTGACGCCAGCTGCCAAATAGGGTAGCATTCCACGACCCTCTCGAGGAAGTAGCTCTAAGCCTTGCTGAGCTCGTATGCTCGTCTCTTACAACCTTCAAAGGGTTTTCCAAAGCTTTAAGAATATATCTCATTAAGGGTCGTCTTGTGGGCTTGGGATTAAGGCAAGATCTTGCAACAACTGCCATGGCCCACACTTCCTCCAGTAGATCCTCGTCTATAATTAATGAGGGGTCGACAATGTTTGTCACGAGTTCCTTATCATATATACTGATGTAAGGCAATGTCGCTTCTAACCACTCCTTCGTGGTGGCATCAGTTGATGAACTGATACCCAATTTGCCTGTCACGAGCTCAAGCAAAACCTTTCCGAAGCAGTAAACATCATAGGCACATGTTGCATTGGTCATACCTGGCCATTTTGAACACAAAGAATATTTATACGCATTATAGCAAGTAAAGATTTAAGAATTTTCCATTCCGAGAGCAAACATCATTACGAATATGCATCAGACCAAGTACAAATTTAAGAATTTTCCATTCTCAGAGCAAACATCGTTACGATATTTAACCACCACTATCAAATTAAACAGACAAAATTATGAAGCATAGTCGAACTTTTAGGGGTTGTTTGAGCTCCATTTTTCTGAAAATTCATTTTTTTCAAAACTCATTCTCAATTATTCATTTTCCAATTAAATAATATTACATGTAAATCGAAAACATTTTCTTAATTTTTAGCCACACATTCTCCAAAAACCACTATTCAAAAATGCATTTCTTCTCACAAAATGGGGCTCAAACAAGGGCTTAAATGCAAGATCACAGTGTGTTTCCTCATAAATGGTACTTCTTCTGGGAAATTTCTGTCTGCTTCTAAATTCTAAGACGAGGGATAGTAAATGGTGCTCAAATAACTGCCTGATTGAAGAGATCAATTGAAGTTTCATCAAATATTAGATTGTTATTTAAAGGAATGGGTTAATCTATTTGTACATAATAAATTGTACATAATGGATTACCCCCTCTCACATAATGAAAGGAGCCTGCGGGTATTTAAAAATTCCGACAATGTGGTCCTCATCCCCATTGTGAGTAGTAGGTAAAAGATTCGGTAAAAAAAATTCGGTACATGTAGCATAATCCTAAAGGAATATAGCAGGAATAAATCAGAACATGAAGCAATAACCAATATTTAATGTTTTTGGAGTTGGGGCTTTCAGGTTAGTTTTCTGCTAACCATCAAAGAAAGAAACAGTTTCGTATGGAAACTTGAACCAATAAGCTTTATATGGACAAGAAATGAACTCTTCAAGTACCAAAAATATAGCAAATTCTCTCTTCAGCAGTTGCCATCTAACTATGAATTGCTCTGTATTTCAAGATGATACAACAAGACTTTCCATAATATATTCTACTATCTGATCGTTGGAGTATAATCAATCCCCCTTATAAATCCAGATAGAATGAATATAGCATTTTCTTGGCAAGGAAATGTAATAGGTAGGATTTTATTACAGAGGAGAAATGGAGAATATATAGAGGAAACAAACAATGATAAGAGAACTACAGTTAAAGAAATTGCACGTACCTGAAGTACCTTGGTCAGATGTCCTGTGTATAGGGAAAGGATAACAGTAAGAACCTTGATTAAGCGTATGAGTAAACTGTACAAGAATACAACAACTACCCATGCCTTTTTCTTAATAAATTTGGGTCGGTTACATGTGTAAGATGTACAAGAATAACTTCACATAAATCACAAACAAAAGTAGCCCTTAGTCAACTTCATTTTTATTTTGATAAGTAGGCCAAACAAATATTCTAGCATGTTTGGAGCTTAAAAGTTACTTTTTCTAGAAAGTAAGTTAAGAAAAATTAGTGTTAGTGCAATTAACTTTTGAAGTTATGTTTGAATAAAAAGAAGCTTAGCCAAACATGTTAATGTGGTCAGAGTCTCCTACGTGCCCTTGAAAAGCTATGGCAAATGAATATTGAGAAGAAAAAGGAAAAGAAACAATTTGTAGCTTTGATGGACAAAAGTACTCACTGTGGCAACCGCAGTAACCTTGTAATCCTGTTTTGATGAGTGTCCCCCTCTTGAACACAAACTTCACTCAAGCTACCTAACCGTACTTCAAATTTATCATCAAGAAGTATGCTGCTGGCTTGAATGTCCCTTTATGAATAAAAACAAATAATTAATGCTGTTAAATATTTCAATTGTGATTAGACACAGTAAACCAGAACCAGGGAAAGTAATTTTAGAAAAAAGGTTGTTAACAAATATAGATTTCATGATGCATGTTGCACAGAACATGTAACTTCTAAACTCCACAAAATAATAAAAATTTATGGGGACTTGCATACCTATACAACAGTGATATAGTGTACTAAGCCTAATTTTAGTGTTCATCTGAGATCTCAAAAGGTGTCTTACCTTCATTAAGAAAGTAAAAGAAGTTGGTCGCTGCAAGTGTAACAATTTTAGCTGATTTAATTAATAAGAAAAATCATCTCTCAGTAAATTGGTTTCTTGAATAACTATACAATTTACTGTAGCCAACGCAGTTCAATTTTACAGGTGGAAAGCTCTACAATAGTTGTTCATTTTTGTTCTCAACAAATCTAATAAAATGCAGTAAATCTGCATCCCCATGATGTACGGTCATTTAACTACAAACATATGGACACGAGGATAACCACCACCTAAAATGTGAAAGGAGGTAAATATTGCAAGGACATGACCTAAAACATACAAGTTTATGAGATTTGTGACTCACTCGAAGGCAAACATTTCTTGAATTTGGGTTAATTGACAGTCTCCAATCACCCCATTACCAGCCAAAAGTTGCAAGGAAAACCAGAAGTAATTACTAGCAATCATTCTTTTCCAAAAACTGTACTTTATTATTGATTTGCTTCTATTTCCTAGTTTCCAATTAGAAATCGACTGTGAAATACAAATATATTAAATGACAGAAACTGCGGCACCCAACACAAATTTCCTCCATTTTATACACCACGCCCTCTAGTTTACATGAATATTTACAAATTAGATCCATGTGCAGTGTCATGTGTATTATCTAGGGCGACAAACTAGAACTAAAACCTGAATCATAACATTCAATTCATGCGTTCTAATTCCTTTTGTTTTTTATCTATGAATGAATAGTCTATTACATTAGGTTAAGTACCTATCAATGCATGCCACCACATAAAGCTCCAAATATTCACCATGAAATCAGCATAACATGTAAAATGAAGCGTCAAGTAGTAATTTGAGGCAAAAAGGGAAAACATGGAATTGATAGGAATTCAACGTAACCAAGTCCAAGAATACCTGTGGACAAATGGTGGGATACATTCATGGTGTAGGTAAGATAAACCTTCAGCAGTATCAATTGCAATTTTCAACCTCGTTATCCAATCTAGTGACTGTAAACTGCCATCATCTGAATTTGTTTTCTTGAATAATGAACTGGATAAATCTCCATTTGGCATGTATTTGTAAATGAGAAACTTCTCATTCTCGTTCTCCAAGCAGTGTCCCAATAGAGGTACCAATCTTTGGTGAGAAACCTTGCTAAACAGGTCCAATTCTGACATATAGGCTTCCTTTTTGACTGATGAACGCAAATCAATTTTTTTTATGACAATGGGGTTTGCTTCTTCAAGGATACCACGGAAGAAGTCACCAGAATGACCGTTCTTGATCAGATTTACATCACTGAATTCACCTGTAGCTTCAAGAATTTTCTTATAGGTAAATGTGTCTCCCAAACTAGAAAAATCCAACACTGTTCCGGGAGGTGAACTTCCATTTGCAGGAACTGGCCCCACGCCAATGCTTCTCTGGTTTGTTGCCCCATTTTTGCGCTTGCATACAATCAGCAGTATAAACACAACTGCCAAAAGTGCAATCAGCCCAGCAGCCCCCAAAACAGAAGCCAAAATTATTACTGTTCGGTGGCTCTTCTTGTCAGATTTAGGTGGATGCGGCTGAGTTCCCTTTGGCAGTCCAAAATTATCGAACACCAATCCCCTTTCAGCATAAAATGATGCGCATTCGCTGACACTCCTTTGACTTGCCACATTCCGTAGGCAGTTCCTACTTAAAGATGTGTTTCCAAGTGCATAATCTGGAACCCCACCTTGGAGATAATTACCCGACACGTCAATAAAACTGAATCTCCTTATAACGGATGTAAGATTTCCATAAAAGAAATTCTGTGAAATGTTAAATACCGCAACACTGGCATTAGCATTCAAACTACGATTGGGCAGTGTACCAGTAAAGTTATTTCTCGAGGCATCTAGATACCTCAATTGGGGCATTGACCACAGTACAAATGGAAAGTCATCAGTGAAAGCATTATGGCTCAAAACCACACGCTGCAACTGAGTCAAACGGGAAAACAAATCATCAGGCAATGTTCCAGATAGGAAATTATTGCCAATTATCAATTTCTGCAAGTTTTTCAGCCCTCTTAAATCACGGTGAACCGATCCCAATAGTGAATTAAAACCAAGATCAAGGTCAACCAGACTGGAAAGGTCACCGAGTTGGGCAGGTATCGAAGAGGACAAACTGTTGCCTGAAAGATTCAAGAACTGCAGCCTAGACAAAGTCCCAATTTCTGGAGGAATTGCCCCGGACAAGAAATTCAAAGATATATCAAGCAAAGTGAGGTTCCTGAGGGCTGAAAAAGTCCCTGGAATCAATCCTGTGAGGGAATTCCGTGAAAGATCAAGTATAGAAAGGCGCAACAACTGACCTAAACTTGTAGGGACTGTACCAGTAAGATTATTATCAGATAAATAAAGTTCAGCTAAGCTACTCAAATTGCCAAGAGTGAATGGAATAGCACCAGCAATCGAACAAGACCTAAGATCAAGCACTTGGAGTGAGCCAAGTCGCAGACCAAACCACTCAGGAATAGAACCCGGAAGCGCCAAATTCGAAGCATTGAATGAGGATAAAAAGGTCAAACTCTGAAGGGAATCCACCGAGAACTGAGGGTTTTGACTACCCTTCCGAGTCCTCTTGAACCCGGAAATGTTGATCCTTGTAACCCGCCCAGTCGTGCACTGGATACCCACCCAGGAAATACACGGGTCGGATTTTATGGGCCACTCTTTCGCCCTCAACCCTAATGAAGATCTCAGTTGAAGCAGAGCTAATCTTTCTTGCCTTGACACCAAGAATTGCTGCTCTACTGTAAAACCAATTAGCAAAAAAAACAACATAGCACAAACCAAAACCCTGTTACATCGATCCACCATTTCTGCTGTAACTTCATTGAACTTCAAATGAAATTCGCTTCACATGCATACATACCCAGTGCACTAAATAGATATTGGGTTTAGAAAAAAAATCGGGATTCTAAGCGTTACCGAGGATTACACATTTTTATATGTTGCTTTGAAATACAAGAAACAAACTTGTTTGGTTACCATACCTCTACAAATGAGAGCAATGACGATTTGATTCTTCAAACTCTTCTCTTGAAAAATCTTTTGCTTTCTCTCTCTACCCACTATTTCTTTCTTACAGTTCCAATGAGAGAGAGAGGGATTTTAAAAAAGAAGTCAAAAAAACTGGGCTTTAGATAAATAGACAGTGACAGAAAGACATATGAACCGTCTATATGTGTATATATCTACACTGATATGCAAGAAAGGGGACTCTTTTTTTTGCATTTAAAACGCTGACATTTTGGGTGGGGTCTTAAGCTTTACATGTGGTGGCAATGGAGGGTCTGTAATTAAACGCAGTTGCTGAGCTCTGGCTCGGGTTTAAAAGAGACAGTGGACCGACCACTGTATCGAGTTTAGGTCTAACTGAATCGCACCCGGAATAAGAATGACTCCGGTTGGAGGTTTGACCGCCGAAAATCCCGCCCAATACAGCTAACCTTCAAACCACGCCTTCCTATTACGATTTATATATTACAGTAATCTGTTTAGGTTAATATTTATTGCATTCTCTCTTTCCTGATGACAGACAGTGAAGAAGATTGGAGTGCTAACGTTTATTT
>CAIGRK010067876.1:0-12066 GCA_903798315.1 Fraxinus greggii
TCAGTGATCAACATCAGGGGGAGTAGCTGTACTCTTTTTCCTTCGCTTAGGTTTTATCCCACTGGGTTTTCCTAGCAAGGTTTTAATGAGGCAGCATTTATATTTAATACTCCAAAATAACTGTACACTTTTTCCTTCGTTTGATTTCTTTGTCCCATTGAATTTTTATCAAACAAGATTTTAACGAGGCAATTATTGTATAAATAATCATCAAAGGTGGAGTGTTGTAAAATAATGAGATAATTATTGATGATTATTTGATATTATCATAATATATAGATAAGTCTTATCAAGTTCAGAAAGTATATTTCATTGCAATTGTAACTCTATTTTAAACCCTATAAATATAGGGCTTTGATTCTTATTATAGACACACAAGCCTATTGACTTTATTCTCTCTTCTCTTTTCTCTCTTTTTATAACAGCGAGTATTTTATAATAAAAAGCTATTATGTGACTTTTTAAAGAAAAAGTTACACATCATGTGACTTTTTTTAAAAATATCAAAGTTCTTACCATATTTTTTACTTCCAAACGCAAAAGGCCCTGACAGTATGTCTAAAGACCCCATGAAAATGCACTTGTCAGTCCCAAAGTAAGAAGACAGTGGCTGCAATTGTAAAACTGTTACGATAAAACCTCATGAGACTATTAACAACAGTTCAATTCCCAATTTGGGTAGGCTAGCCAATTTGGGTAGGCTAGAATATCAACCAGATTTATAAGCTTCAATCGACGTTATCTAAAATTCTAAAAAAAACTGATAGCGATACAATGGGAGGACCCTTTTTCTTTTTTTGATCTATGTCTAGACTGAGATTCATTGCACTTTACAGATAGAATGTGGCTTTCCAAGACCCCAACAACATCCTCGTACATTTGATCGGAGAAAGCCAAAGTCTCCCGAAAGTGCATATCTTCTCTCAAGAAGAGGTGCCACTCTTCAACACGGTATTCTGTGCACTTCGTATCAACCCAATCAACATTCTTATCTACATTGTCTTGGTAAGCTGATCCCTCTCAAAATTTTTGTTCTTCACTAGAAAATGCTAATTAATTTGAACTGTAAGTTGGCATAAATCCTTTGGCGTGTTGACTCTCCATTTCAAGGGTCATCAAGGATTTCTGCCGGTGATATCGGTTTCTTTTTGCAGCAAGAGCTGAACAAGACAATAATTAAATAAAACAATGTTCAAATCAATACATGACGTGAGCACGGGTACAAACGAAAACGAGAACCAACAAGTTATATATGATTCTGTATTGATGCATTCTGTTTACTCTGAAGCGAAACTAAGGCTAATCAACTGACTTAAGTACATGTAGTTACACAAACAGTGTCAACAAAAGTCAAGTTATTTGCATGTCGGGACAAAATTTTTGGTGAACACAAACAGAAGGAAGAAATGGAGGAAAGGAGATGGAAATAAATGGTTGCATGGATAGTTTGATCTGAGTAAGCCTTGGCCCAAAAGTGGCATATAAAGGCTGAAAGACGAGCCATTACCTCAAAGGTAAACAAGAAAATTTAAATCCATCACAGGCTAATATTTTGTTAGGACCAATAGAAGACGGGTGTAAGAGTGGAATGTTCCTTGTGTAAAAAGCAGGTATCATAGAATTTGAGATGAACAAAACATGAAATGCACATAGTTGTGTACTGACACTAGTTAGGGAAACACTTACACGTTAATTCATGAGGTAGACCAAAGTCATAGTCATTGCGCCTCCTCCAGACGCAACAATAGTACATCCCAAGCAGCAGCAGCAATAATAAAAATAGACATGCTAGACCAATAGCAACTTTGCCACCAGTAGATAAGCCATTATTACCCCAAAATAGTGGACAATCAGGCAATGAAGGTACACCACACAAGCCTTTGTTGCCAGAAAGGCTGTGAAAGAAACAAAAGTCTATTAGATAAATAAAGAGACTTCTATAAGTTTTGAAGAATTAAGAATTGAAGCTGACATTAGAAAAATAGAACTAATGCTTATTTTAAGTGCATTTATGGTGATTATATGTTGATCATGTGGCAGATATGCCTTTTATTATCTACTCTAGAAAAGTTCTAGAGTATGACCGTTCATTGTGCAAAGTGTGGGACAATGCTAAGCAAGCTTTCAAAACTTTGAGCTCAAACACATAGGAGTTTATGTTAGAGCTGATATACCAACATTCACCCTTCAGAGCTGTGACTTTTCTACAGCCCCAATATAGAGCTTTTTAGAGCTATGGTCCTGAATGAAACATGAGATACTGGAATGTGCAGGTGAATGTTATCATGGGAATGAATCTAGGTACACAGAACCCCATAGAAATCGTATAAAACTACTTGTTTGAAGAGACAAGAAATCATGCTCCTCAAAGACCAGAACTTCTCTCAATTAAATCTCCACAGGAAAAAGCGCAATGCAGGAAAAGATGATAACTTGGAACCTTCCAATATTAGTTTCCCAAATTAATGAATAACATGCCCAATAACCAGTATTTTACTTAATATTATTAATGTGCATCTCAATAAATTCCATTTCATACATGAATACCATCCTAGAATCCAATTCACGCACTACAAATTACCCAAATCCTACTTGGTCAAAAGGCTTAAACTCTTTGACAAGAAGCCAATTAATATATGAGCCTTCTCTGCAGAGACCTTTGCACAATTGAAAATTTGTGTTTGTATTAATTTAAACTTTCATTTTTTAAGGTTATCATACTCTCTTTAATAATTTTCTCTGAAACACATCCATGAACGCCAAGAAGAGATAAGCAAAGACGTATCCATTGGTTATTTATTTATAACTACAATTTTTAATTTGTGTACTCACAATCCGATGCATGGAACTACCTGGCAATCAGACAAAAGATGCAAGAGTGAGACACACATGCCTCATAATAGTTCTAATTTATACAGAACTCAGTTTTTCAATTTTTCTGAGAGTTGAGATAGAATAAAAATGAGAGTAATAATGGCTAAAAAGAGGTTCAACAAAATAATTGAATTCATGGCTAGAAGGACAGAGACACAGCTGAAAGGAAATTAACTAAAGCTTAATCTTGATATTCTAGATTTAAAAGAAAAAGGAAACCTAGCAACAGTCCTTGGGGTAAATTGCCGCCTTGAAGAAAATTAGTGAAATATTACAGTGCAAGAGTCTCCAACACTAGGAACTAAAGCGGTTTGGGCAAACATCAGAATTCATATACCACAGATGACATAATCCTATCATATGCTTATTATCAGATGCTAGGTGCTATTAGCAGTTTTATCAATTTTTAATTATCGTAAGAATCTAGATGCTAGCCAGTAACTTTAACAATACAGCAACGTAAATAAGCACTCTAGATCACACAAGCCAATATTTATAAAACATTGTACGGGAGAAGTCAGCAGGCAACATAGATTATGGGTCTTAGAATTAACCAAGGAAGGGAAAAAATTAATACAGGAAATAAGTAGAATAGATTAAGTGATGACATACTCAATAGCTCCACCATGCACCCCAATCGAATAAAGTTCCTCTGGGACTTGGCCTTCCAGTAAGTTATCATTCAACAACCTAATCAAAATAATTTGATTTAGATAACTTAAACGAGAGTTCGTAAGCAATTTTAATGCTGTGTAGAATGTGAAATGAGTACGTTCTTCTTCTTCTACTTCTTTCTTTCTTTTTTTATTTTTTTCCCTATCTTTAAAAGTTCATATTCTTTTCACCAATCGCTAGAAGTAGAAAATTCAAAGACAGTTAGAAGGATACATTTTAGAATGCTCATATTAAGTTATGACTAAAATTATCTGTTTTAAGATAGATAAGCCAACTGTATATTTCTCTAAGATCAGAAACCCTTCTGCAGTTAGTCCATTTACTTACACAAGCTGCAAAGTAGATGAAGTCAAACTATCTGGTATGACCCCAGTAAACTTATTATCCGATAAATCCCTGCATCAACAAAGCAGGAAGAATTGGCAGTGAGAATAGAGAAGGCAGAAAACATATATGTAGCAACAATTCAATTAAATAACTGTATTTGGATGAATAAAAATCGAAATATTTTTCTTGAGTTTGTCTAGACTAAAGCATATTTTCGCCTTTGAGATTACATGCCTACACCCTATGTAAACGAGTAAGAGTTACTAACTAAACCACAATCTTCAACTTGATTGAAAATTAAAACAACAATTCTGGAGATTCTATCATGCAAACTACTTTCAGAAACGATTTCAGAGAAAAAAGAAGTGAATAGAAAATATTTCTTCTGGGAAAGTGTAGAATCCTATAAAACTAAATAGATCAAACAAAGAAAAATGCCGTCATACATAAGCACACTGGAAGTATGTAATCTTACAGCTTCACAAGAGACTTTTGGCCCAACCCTGAGGGAAGATCTCCTCCTAGAGAGTTAGAACTCAAGTTCCTGCACATCAATGGATGTTTGTTGATATAAAATTGATCCAAAAGGGACAAAAATATTAAATACATGAAACCTAAAAGATTCAAGCTCATATTTCACTATGTGACTATTCAGGAATTTTAATGAATGATGCCTGAGAAACTTGGACCTCCGAGAATCTTATTTTGAACTTATTAAAGGTTCATTGAAAGTAATTATTTTGCATTGCAGTTTATGAATGTCAAATGTTGGAGAAAAAAGAATTTCTGAATATAACGCTGATTCTAATTTAAGTTGAAAATCCAATGCCAACTATAGCCACTGGCCAATAAATGTCTATTACAGTTGATTATCATAACCAATTAGTTACAGAAAACACATTCATGTGCCTTAATTCGTCTCTCTGCAAGCTGATTAGCAAGATTACAGTTTGAATATGTAACACGTGATAAATAATTTCTATTCGAGCAGCAAATTATGCATCAATAACACAACATCGGATGCGTAAGAAATTGACTGTTGATACTTACAGGCTTACCAAATTTGTCAAGAGACCTATTTGGTCACTAATATACCCCTTCAAGCCTTGAATACCAAGATCTCTGAAAAAATAAAAAAAACAAAATGTGAAATGGAATTAGTTAGTTCAACAAATATATCAATTAAGCTTCCATCACTTCATAATATGGCTTCAAAAAAGACGGCACAAGGAGTCTAGGAGATGGAAAAATTTTGATAGTAAAATAAAGACTAAACAAATGGATGGTTTCAGATAGTAATTACGCTCAGTCAATGTGATGACAATGCAAAGTATTAGGTGAAATTCGAGTTCAAATGAACTGAAAAGTAACTAGAAAACAATGATAGGTCAAAGTCGTCATTAGGAGTAGTTGGCCGTGCTAAGGAAACCAAATCAACTGCTAATGTGCAGATCTAAGAAACCAAAAACCCAAGGCAAGTTTAGTTCGTAACTAGTAACAGGTCTCAATCTACTAGTCAGATACATTATTGTCAAGCCTATACAATCCAGCCGGCAAGGTAGATGCAGGAAAGAGAAATATTAGCAAAACAATAATTCATTTGTAGCCAGAAAATACTTTTTGATGAAAAGATCTCTGTTTTCTTTTTACTTTTTTCTCAAATAGATTCACTAGTGGATTTGAATAAGATCCACACTATTTATTCTTCGCTGGATTTCACATTAAAGTCCATATTTCCAAGAATTAAGTACTTATAAATTATAATATTATATTGAAGACGAATGCACAATTTCTTCCACAAATTGCCTTGTAGATATTTTTAAAACATATAGACACCTTCTAGTTTCCATTAGAGAAAAGATGCTTACATTTGGGATACCACAAGGACAGATTCATCCTTTATGGAAAGACATGTAACTCCCTCCCAAGCATCCCATGTGGTAGGGGCACAAGGATCTCCATTCCAACCCATTCTGTCAGGAACACGAAGTGATTCCTTCAGTGCTTTCATTGCAATTACTGCAGTAATTTAGGCTTAAATTATCAAAAGGATTCTTTACTACTTGTGTCTACTAACAATTTCAAAATTTATTAGCATGTTCCCTTTAAATATATAATCAGTTAACAAAGACAATCCCCTTATCTTCGAAATTCCCTTCTAATCCTGTAAAAAACTCGAAATCTACAGTAATGACATGCAAGTTGATAGTTCCACTACATTGAAACTAGAAGTGAAGTCCAAAGACCACTTCCACGTCCAAATATATCTCTAACCTGGCTTCTACTAAATAACAAAGTTAACTATGCATACCTTATATTCCTTTTATTCATTCCAAAGTTTTAAACAACTAATTCAGAAATGCACTTCTTTCCAACCTCCATACTTTTACACATAATACTTCCCAATTCATTCCCCAAAAGAATCCAGAACAAGTTGAGCATAATCCTACGATTCAATCAAATAATTTTATTGCATTCTTACCCTGATCAGGAGAAGTCTTGATATCAACTGGCACAATTGCATAATTCTCGAGCCCACAAATGATTGGCACCCCTACAACTGCCTCTAGCCTCACACTCAGAGTAGTAGTACTTAAATTCCTCACTACATATCTCCAATCATATGAAGCAAATCCTCCGACCTGCTTGTACACATCCACCCTACTCACGTTCTCCCCATTCACAAACACATCGAACACCCTTTGCCCAGCCTTATTCACACTAACATCAATCTCCGCAAAATGGAACCACAACAAATAATCCAGCTTGGCATCCACAGGCAACTCATATTCCAGCGCCCCGCCACCATCCCCTAACACAGTCAACGCGGTCTGATAAAGCTTTTCGGGAAAATAATTTGGACTTCTTTCAACGTTTACTACATTTTTTATAGAAGAAATGGCTTTGATCGTTGGCCCAGTAGCAATAGCCACGGATCCTACTCGGAATTCAGCACCGGATTGCCAAGACCGGCCAAAAAAATCTGTGTCGTTGCTGAACCCGGGCCCCCATTGATCCGACCCGGATGAAAACCTGCCATAATTCACCAATATGTAATTGCTGGAATTTCCGGTATAGTCAAAAGGGTATGCGTTTGGGTCAATTTGGGTTAATTGTAGGGACCCAACAACCGGCGAATCAGTGGCAATGCTGTAAAAACATATATCCGCCTCAGAATCATTCAAGTAAAAGAAGAGATCTGAGTAAGCGCCGGAGCGAGAAACAGATTCGGGCCACGGGGAGCGCCAGGAAAAGACTAAAGTACCCTCGACAGAGACGTCAAAAGAAGGCGAGTGGGACTTGCCATCGAAATTGTCATAAACAATGAAAGTCCGGAGGAAGTAGCGTCCGACGCCAGCGGGTATGGTGTAGCAATTCTTCTTGCCAGAAGAAATTGGGAAGTATCGAAGAGTCTTCTCCTGCTCGTGCAGGAAGTGGAGGGGCTCGGAGACGATAGAAGTGGCGCCGCCGGAGTAGTAACGGTCGGATACCCACGTAGTCTTGAACGCATCAGTAGAGTTGACTAGGCCACCACAATCAATGTGTAAAGTGTAGTCTGAACAAAAAAAAAAAAAACAAGAATGCCAGTTAGTTAATTAAGCTGGAAAATGTAAATGATACAGCAAGTGTATGTGATGGGACTTACTGAAAGGGTAAGAGACAGACAGGGCGGTGGGGAGGAGGAAGAGGAGGAGGTGGCGGGGGGACATGGTGATGCTGTGGTGATTGTCAATGTTGGCTTTTGGACATTATGAGAGAAATATGGTGGTGGAGTGGGTGAGTGGGGCGTGATTAGCGGAGAAGATGAGAGTGAAGTAAACGGAATGAGAAGAAGGACTGCTTTGGGAATTACATAAAAAAAAAATGTATAGAATATGAAGATTTGTTTAAAGATTTGCAGATTGGCTGCTAGATTTGTGGCTTTCTTGGACCGACCGGGTTTTGGTGTAATAAGGGGTGAAGTAGACATTTCATAAACTACCTCACATGTTATTATTTAGTGCTACTTAAAGTGAAAAATAAAATTGAATTTGTTTGGTTTAGTTTGATTTGATTTATGAGTTGAAGTGTCAATGGCAAGCATATGTGAGAAACATGATGCCAAGATTATTATTGAAACATTATAATGTAACACAAATTGATTATGATACAAAATTATTCAGTTATTTTATATAACAACTATACGCACAATATAGGAAAAATAGTAAAAATTGAGATGTATTTGAATTCTCTTAGACGCTTTTTCATCCAATATGGTAAATTTTAAGTGGTGAAAAATATAAAAAGTAGACATGAGTTAGTGAGATCGGCCCTTGAAAGTAGGGAATAATCGAATTAACTTCGACGGTTAAGTTAGTTAGCTATAATTTCAAAAAAAATACTAGCAATGTTTGAGAAAAATTCTTGAACCTAAAATGAAATGGTCGGTGTTTATTGTATAGATTTTCGAGGCATTTTTCATCGTCTTTTCACAATCATTGATGACTAAGGTAAAAAAAAACTCGACACTGAACATAATATTCAATATGTCCACTTTTAAACATCATCAAGGGTCGTTGGATTACCATTCATCCAAAAATAAATAAAAAACACAATATCCTATTATTTTCTTTTTTAACATTTCTAACACATTCATATTCAATTTGTAATTTAAACATGTTGAAATAAATTCCTTTTTATCTAATTTAATTAAGTTAATACAAATAAAATAAAGGCATTCAATTCTAGGAAGAATAGATAGAGGCCAGAGAAAGTACGAGAATGCCCGTCGAACGTGGTGATCAATCCAATGGCTATGTTGAAATATATTAATGGAGCAAAGCGAAAAAGGTCAAACTTCATTTATGATCATATCCAATAATCTAGAAATTTGGAGGTGCCATTGAAAATATCCATTTATTGGATCCATACACAAAGCGTGTCAAAAAAAATTATGGAAATAAATGATGCAGATACAATAAATTTGAATCTAAATTTGCCTCACATTTGGTTAGCTTCATTATTTGAATTAGATACCAACGTTCTAAAAAGTGCGTTTATGTCTAAGCGATCGAAAATGTTGTCAACTCTTATGTTGGTCGTTTAATCGTCGATGCAAGATTATTTGTTTTCACTTTTTTCAATTGAAATTTGAACCTAAGTATTTTGGGAGTTATAGCGTCTCCAAGAGACTTTTAAAGTAATATATTCTGTATTTTAAATAGTCAATCCTTAAAAATATGTTCTAATAGATTCTTTAAATTAACATTTTAATTGAGAGAGTAAAGTCAAACACACACACACACACTATAATTAAATGCATTCAAAATATTTCAATTTTTAACCGAAAAAATAATATAATATTTAGAAGGAAGCTAGTGAAAATAAAAGATAAAGAAAAATAATAAATATTTTTTTAGAGTAGTAAAATCAAGTGTTAAATATAAAGAGACTGTTGGATACTTAAAAAAAAATTTACTCTTTAAATTGTAGAATATGTTCTTTAAAAATAGAGAGTCTATTAAAAATGCTCTTAAAGACTCTTAAATCATAATTATTCAAAAATAAAAAGAGAAATTATTGAACACTTGGAATCCCTTTTTTTCATAATTTCCATGATGCAACTCCTTAACATGAGATATTGAAACAAGAATGTAGACAATCAATCCACAACTCCATCATCAATGACATTTGTTTTTCTATGCTATTATTTGTCTTTCTCCAAATCTTAATGTTCTTTGTCTTTGTCTTTTTGTTTTTTTCCTTTTCTACTTCTTTTTTTTCCTGATATATTTTATTTATTCTTGGACATTTTACATAAATATTGGATAACAATTTGTGTTATGTATGATTAATACATGCATTAATGTTTCAAAGGCTATTTTATTTGTTTTCTTTTCTTTTTATTCAAAATTCCTAATTGTTTGATAAAATGCTTGAAATAGATTATTTATGTTTTATTATTTATTATTTTAGATGTTTGGTTTGCATTATTTTATTTATGTAATAGTTTTAAAAATAAGAAAATATTATTTTTACATTTAGGCTCGTAAAATTTAAGGCTTGACCTTACTGTCTAGTTATGATTTTTAAAACACTGAGAAATATAATTGAATAGGATTGTTGAAGATATTAAGATCGGGTCTAGTCATTTGAAGATGGAACTTCAATAGCAGTTAAGTTTCGAATGAATTTGATTCGGACTCTTATATGTCAAAAGTTCAATACAATTGCAAATCTAGAAGTGATATAATTTTTTATTTTGCCCCGGCTCGTTCTCGATTATTTTCAAGATACATTTTTCTATTCTTTTTTTAATCACAAATTTTTCAATAAAATAATATTACATGTAAATTAAAAAAAATCTTATTTTTTGACAACGCATCATCCATCAATCTACTATTCTTAAACATATTTTATACAGAAAAGTGGGGCTGAAAAAAGACATTAGTTTCTATTTGTTAGGGGTTAAAATTAAAATTTTAGTGTTTTTTTATAAAAGAAAATGAAACGTGTGGTTGAAAAATTGTAAGTTCGATAAAATATCTGATTAAAATTGATTGTTGACTTTGATTTGAATTAAAATATAAATTGTAATCCATACCAAACAAGTGCTAAAACATTGCTAGACTATAGATAGAAGGACTAATTTTCGTTTAAATATTTATTCATTAAAAATTATTATTGTAAAATATATTTACGATACTTTCATTTATGATTGTGGTAAAAATGAAAAAGAAATATATATCAATTTTATTATTATTATTATTATTTATCCCTCTAGAACAAGTGGGCAGTATTGGTGCCGTGCACTCAATTGCATTGGTGATTGAAGATTGAAATTGCAATACTAGGAATTCACTATTTAAAACAACGTTTTTCCAACAATGGCCGCCAAAGAGTGGCTTACTCGTATTTAAACATTTTTTCTCTTTAAGATTGAGGAATTATTTGAAAGATTTTTTTGATAAAGTGTATGATTGAAAAATTGATAAAAATTGTGGATATCAAGAAATGTATGGTTAAAATTAATTATTGATTTCGATAGAATTTTTTTATCAACTTTTTAAACTTTCTCTAAACAAGCAATGGGTCAAATTTGTCTAGGCACCGTCTATTCTCTTGGTATAATTTAGTTACAACTAGATATTATTTAGCTCAGCCTCGTTTGGGGGAAAAATGTATTTTAGATTATTGATTTTTTGGAGAATGCGTGGCTAAAAATTGAGAAAATATTTTAAATTTACGTATAAAATTATTTTATGAGAGAATGTGTTGTTGAAAAGTAGTTTCGAAAAAAAATAATAATTGAAAAATGATGCCCAAACAAGGGTTCAAGTATGTTTGGATCAGGTCATTGTACATGGTAAATCTCCACATATCGCAATAATGTGGGGGTGTCAAAGGCAATTTAGCCCCTGACCAAAATTTGTTTATTGTTATTTTGTGACTATAAAGCATTGTTCACATTGTTAAACAAGAGAGTTATCAATAAAAAGTAAAATACATTCATTATTTTAAAAATCAAAATATTTTAAAGCACATTTTCATATGACTCGAAATATATAATTTGGTCCACAAAATTATGGACGTACCCGGCCGACGACTGAAATATCGTTTCTTCATGGGCTTATTACTGGACTTCTATTCCTTCTATAGAAAATGGGCTTTTGTTGGACTTCTCAAGGTAAGAATATTTTTACTCACCATTATTATTGGATAATTATAAAGTTATGAGAAAAATAGAGTTCCATGTGGTGAAATTATATATCTGATGAATGGATAATTGTTACGGAATAGGGTGAGATGTATCAGTTCTTGAGAAAAAAATTTGAGATCACTCTGTGCCTTCCTCATATCAAATAGCTGACCTATTAACTAAACCCGTTTCACAGCCCATATTTTTATTTCTTAACGACAAAGTTGGAGTGACAGAAATGCCATCCAGGTGCCAAGATTTGACATCAAACAGTGGAAAAACCAGAATGGATTCCTCTTTCAACACAAGTAGCACTTGTTACAAGACATGCTTTGATACGTAATGACTTGAATCTATTCAAATAAGGAAAAACATATCACGTGTTATAGGTAATAAATTGTGATGCATACTATGTCGCGTGTCAATAAATAGTGTGTCATGTAAGTGTTATGCACTAACTTCAATCAACTTTGGACATAAACACTTTAAATATATATAATCGGTGTATATTT
>CAIGRK010067904.1:0-12173 GCA_903798315.1 Fraxinus greggii
CATTCAATGTGCTAGGAGTTGCTATATAGGCTGCTAGTGTAGGTGAATGATTGTAAGTGGAGCTCCTGTATACCTTTCATCAAACCTAAAATTCCAGATATTAGCCTTATGAATAGCCTTTCCACACACTTAACATATATGCCTATCACCACCATAAAACATTCCTCCTCTGTTTCTTCCTCTTCTTCCGCCTCTGAAGTTATTGTAACCAGAAAACCTTCCAGTAGAAGGTGGTCTGTCAGATCTGATATGATGGTAATTTGAATCTGATTTTTGAGAGAAGTTCACTGAGGTTTGATGATCAAGGCTAATTCCTGCCATCTCATTTCTTATTGTATTGAGATGCTCCAACCTACTTTCAAATGTCATTAAGGTTGATTGCAGTCTCCCCAAGTAATACTTTCTTTGCTATTGATTTGAACAACAGTTGGAGTATACTCTTCATCCAAGCCTGTCAGAACTTGAGTCACCAGATCAGAATGAAGATCAGCCTTTCCAGCAATTTCAAAGTCGTCTGCGAGCATTTTTACTTTGTTGAGATATTGATCAATGCTCATAGCTCATTTTCTTGATTTCTGAAGTTCACCAGTGAGAAAAGTTATCCTGGATCTGTTCTGAACTCCATAGCTCTCCTTCACTGCTGTCCATAATTCACTAGATTTTCCAGCTCCCATAACTCTCATGGCTATATTTGGAGTCATGGTGGAGTAAAGCCAGCCCATTAGAAGCTGATCTGTTGACATCCATTGGTTGTACTCATGGTTTTGAGTTATTTCAATGCTGGTTCCAGTTTCACCAGCAACCCGAGTTTCAATGAATTCTGGTGGACAAAACTTTGTCCCCAGAATATACCCTTCAAGGCTGTGTCCCCTAATTATGGGAAGTATCATATTCTGTCATAAGAGGAAGTTGTTTTTGTCGAGCTTAACTGATACAACTCGAGTAAATTCATACCAAAGGGTGAGGTATGACTGGTTCCTTGCATTGGACCGGTGTTGCTGTTTGAGAAGAATGCAGGAGCAGAATTGACATCAGTGTTTAGAGAAGAGTTACTGGCGTTGGCCATTGTGAAGGCTCTGATACCAAGTTGGAAATGCAGATGAATCAAGTGAAAATTCAACTGAGCATTTTGTATTGATATATTACTTCAGCCTTGAGCTGGTATAAATAACTACACCAAGAATATTCTAGCTAGTACATGTGTGATTTGTTCCTTGAATTAAGGAAGCTGTTAGAATATATATATAACAGATTTGTAGTGGCGACATTAAGATGAAAACAAAAAATAGACAACAAGGAATGCTGCTGGCGTGAAGGCTGATAACATGGCTGCTAATGTGGAACAAATGCTGAGCTAGTAGAAGGTAGTTTAACTAACTCTTAACAAGTGGGGGTGAGGGAGAGGATTTCTTCATTGATTTGAGGAACAATGATAGTAAAACCATACCAAAGATAATCAGGAAAACATTGAGAAAGCAAGATCGGCATGGACTGACTTCACCAGGAAATATAAATAAAGTTTAAGCTAGAGTAAAACATTCCTGAAAGTCCATTAAAAGACGTTCCTTCTTACCTTCAGCTTGAAAACCAAGAAGAACCAGCCGCGATCAGAAACATCAATATCAAGCCATAGTTCACCAAGCTATCTAATTCTTTCATAATTTCAATCCTACCAAGAATGGCATTCCATGTGCGTGTAACAGGACAAGTAGCATGTTTATCCTGTAGCATGCTTCTTTCCCTCGTCAGTTTCACATGCCAAGAACTGAGTAGTCAAGTGACAAAAAGGGGGCTTTGAGTACACATCATCTAATAGCAAGAATATAGAGCACTTACAGTTATGTTAGAGTCGATCAATTCTTGTGAAACTTCTGAACTTTTTAGTCTTCTCTATTCTGCCTCATTTGACTGATCCAGGGAAATTTCAGTTGTAGATTTAGAGTATTTATCTGATAAGGCTGGGTAAGCTGAATCAGTGTGGATTGTTTCCATGACTGAACCAAAGAAGTTGGTCACATGAACCTAATGAGAGCAGCCGAGGCAAATTAGAAAGTTAGATTTTAGTTATCAAATGGCTTCTAATCAATCACCAACTTGTACACTTCATGCATTAAATTTTAGTAGTAAAAGAGAGAAGCTACAGAAAAGGGAGGGATGTGACAACCTATGTAATACGCGGTATTCTAGCCCAAAATAAACCATCTTGGGCAACAGCACAGGCCTTCTTTTGGTATTACAATGATTATCAAACCTCCATAACGGATCTTATGGTCTGTATTACCTTTTTCTGATGCAGAGGATCCTCAGAGAGGCGAGCATACTTTTGAGATTATTCAGATTTTGCTCTTACTATTCTTCATGATGTTATCACAGTCGTCAAGACTATGGAAGAACGAAGGAAAGATTTTAGAGACTCACAGGGATAGGAAACAAACTATTTATTTCATAGAGAGTTGGGCTCGAGATACTTCACAATGGAGGAGGAAATCCCCTTATATAGAGGAGGGGATCCTTCATATACAATAATACAACCGACAAACTAGTATAATAATATTACAAGTGGACAACTGACTTATCATTACTTTATCAAAGTAGGATAAGATATCCGACACAAAAGCAATAATTACACAAGACGACAAGAGCCTTATCACTACTTTTGGTAAAACAAGATAAGAAAACTACAATAAACATCTTTTTTTTTAAAAAAAAAACAAGGAATATGCTTTTTTAAAAGTTATTGATTACAAACGACAAAAACTTTAGATGATATTTTTCCTATGTGTTGAGTCATCAAGTTGTTCCAAGGTTTCCTTCCCGTCCAAATACATCTGGATCGTCTGAATCAGAGGGGAGTCCATGTTGTTTCTACCAAGGCCAAGTTTCAGTATCAGACGATTCAGATGTACCTGGACGGGAAGCAAAGCTTGGAACGCCTTGATGACTCGGCATGTATGAAAAATTTCATCTAAAGTTTTTGTCGTTTGTAATAAATAACTTTTAAAAAAGCAGATTCTTTATTTTTTAAAAAAGATGTTTGTCATGTTGTAAAATTATTGTAGTTATCTTATCTTGCTTTACCAAAAGTAGTGATAAGACTCTTGTCATCTTGTATAATTATTGCTTTTGTGTTAGATATCTTATCCTACTTTGATAAAGTAACGATAAGTCAATTGTCCACTTGTAATATTATTATACTAGTGCGTCGGTTGTATTATTGTACATGAAGGATCCACTCCTCTATATAAGAGGCTTTCCTTCTCCATTGTAGAGCATCTTGAGTCTAGCTCTCTGTGAAATAAATAGTTTGTTTCCTATCCCTATGAATTTCTAAAATCTTTCCTTCGTTCTTCCAAAGTCTTGACGACTGTGATAACATCACGAAGAATAGTAAGAGCAAGATCTGATTAGTATCAAAATTATACTCTATAGTTGCCTCTCTGAGAATCCTTTGCATTAGAAAAAAGTACTACAGACTATAAGATCCGTTATGGAGGTTTGATAATCTTTGTAATACCAAAAGTCAGCCATGTGATGTTGCCCAAGAGGGTTTATTTTGGGCTAGAATACCGCATATTAGATAACATACAGGGAAAAGCCATTTACATAGTCGCATCAGTAACTTCAGCAAATAAAAGCAATGTAAGCAGAAAGAGATGGAAATGAAATGTGATGATAAGTACATGGATTTGGTGTAATTAAACGAAACAAATTATTATTTTTCACTTTCTGTGTCTGTTAGTGTGAGCGCTCATAGTTGCCCATACCATCTCTTGATTTGAGACGAGAAACTTTTCTGATGCGTGTTAACTAATTTTATGTAGAAAAATGAAACATTTAATATTGCTCACCCCCACCCCCAATTTAATGCACCAGGTGAGGGGAACACAATTTTCCTCAAAAATAAATTTAACAAATCAGGGATCTGAACTTCATATACCTCCTCCAACAGTCGGCCATAAAGATCTGTTCAATAATATGCCGTTGACATCAACAAGTTTGGGTTATAGGAATTAAAAAGGCTGCAAAACAGAAGTAAAATTCAAAAATCACGATCCAAAATTCCAAGTTTAGGAAAAGGTTGAAGAGTTAATGGCCTGAAGAACAATAATTAACAAAATCATAAATTTGCCCCTATTTCAGAGAATGAAAAATATATGAATAATATTTGTCGAGTATGAGGCTATGAGCATCTCCCATGAAGACAATTCTTGACGACAAGTTGAAAGGGGATATTTAAGACTCCAAGATCTTTTGCCATTAAGTTGAGATGAATTTGAAAGATCAAGGATCACCCACTGGTCAGATAGATGAATTAAATTCTGCAAGGTTCCATCAGAGAAAAAATAATATTCTGATTCAAAAGATGAGAAATATCATATGCAAACTTGGAATAGATTAACTTTGTTTGATTCAGCAGTTACTTTACAGGAAGACCCATAGTTATTTTTGGTCAACATCAATTGGTAGTGGAAGTAGTGATCCAGACTTTCTTTTTATGTTTGATTATATAATATTCAGGGAGAAAGAGAAAATGAGGAGTTATCCTGAAAAACAGCTGCTCTCTTCTTCTGACATAAAATGGCCTTCAGCCTCAAGTAAATAACCTGTTTGCTAAGTACTAATATCATTACACAGAAGGCAGGGACATTGATCCAGTTGAATTATAAACATGTTTAAAAAAGGTTTGAATTGAGCTTATATTGAAAACTTATTTCTACCAGAATGCAGATATGCTGATTATACCTCAATTACTTCACACTTTTTTCAGAAAATACTTAAAACGGCTAAACAATAGAGTAAATTAAAATTTTAAAGTTTTTTGTAAAAGGATTTATAAACGTCAAAAAAACAAAAGGCTAGATTTTAAAAGGTCCCTTTTTCAATCATTAGAAATGGAAATAATAAGTGTTGAAAATTTTGTCCAAACAGCTTTGTTCTTACATAATGAAACTCAGATGTCAAGGATACCTTCGTTATAAAAAATTTCACTCAACCAAGAACCCATAGGAGTAATATCACGATAATGGCATGAAAAAATACATCAAATTAATTCTTTTTACTTACCTGCTTAACGAGGCATTGTCATACATATTTAGCCTCTCAAAGAAAGCAAGGGTATAAAATGTGAATCGATCTACAACAGATACGCCAACCTGTATCAAAGAAGCAAGGAAGGGAAAGTAATTATCCAAAAGTTTAGAACTGGAGGAGAAACAAAAATCACCACAATCTGCAGCATCCAAGAATTATCAACATCCAGTCAAACTGCAGGAGGAGAATGGTGGTAATCAGCACTTACATCAGAGTCCAAGTGATGTGAATATGAATTTTCTCCTTTCATGCTACTTCCAATGGCCAAAACACGAGGAGATTGGAGCTGTAAGGGAAGGACACACCCTTTTACATTCAATAACTACTAAAAAGAAAAATTTCGTACTGGTGACAAGATTGAAATGGAAGAGAAAATGATAAACAAGAACATATTATAAGATGAAAAGAAACTGGGAAGATGATGATCTGAATGATGATAATCATGATCATGATCGTGATCATCATAATCATCATCACCGTCAATCCAGTACTCTAGCCAAGCAAGAAATACTAAGCCAACTCCCTCCTTTTCTCCCTCTCCCTCTCCCTCTCTTGTTCACCTGATCAATAGATCAAGAAGTACACACCAAGAGCTTGTTTGGCTAAGCTTAAAAAATTTACCTAGCCCTACCTTACTACAAGATAACTAACTTTTTACTTAAAGGTGAGAAACAGGTAACATATCCAAATATGTTTGGAAACTTAAGCTTTGTCAAAACATGCTATAATTCCTCAAAGGCTAAAACCCAAAAGAAAAAAAAAAAAGAAGTTGATGAAGAAAATCTGAAGTCACGCAAATGGTTCTCATTATCAAACTATGGGAACCCATAGCAAGGCAAAGGAGAGATGCATCATAATAATTGGACACTTCTCCAAATAATCTCACAGTAGTAAGTTACTAAAGAGAAACAAAGGTTGAGCCAAAGATAGAAGGTACAATGTTTTGTCTTTGTTTCAGGCATGTGATGGATGGTATGGGCCTACAATGTTCCCCTACATAAATTACAACATGAACCAGATGGTACTCAAAAGGAATATTCATTCTAATGCACAAAAAGCACACACGGAGAGAGAGACTATAAACAGAGCAGTTGGACGAGTTGCATAAAAGTCAAATGAAAACTTACAGAAGTATCAAACATCGCAATAAGAACGAAGAAGTTTCTCACCTGAGAAAAAAGAGTGGAAGCTTGGCAAGTATCTACCATTATCAGGAGCTCCTTAAATCTGATAAACGATACACGATTGAGAAGACAATGTCATTATACCACAGTGACTGGTTTAAATTGGATTTGACTGACTAATACTAAGATACATTTCGAAGAACCTTGCTTAAGTAAATCTTACAATCCTTAAAAATCAGGCATCTAAATGTTTTAGAACCGAATCTCATGTTCTAAATGAATGCCAAAGAAACTTTACATGATTACAAGGTTCCCATGGTATTTACCAAGAGCCTTAGCTTAGAAAATTTGATTTCCCTAATTTCATTTTCAAACAATAAATAAAATAATGTAAAAAGTATATATATTAATAAAAAAATACAAGTTAGCTGAACTCTCACCTGCGCTTTTCTTTCATTTGTTTCACCACATCCGCCAAATCATGACTTTGGAGCTCCTCTGAATCCTGAAATTTTAAAAATTCGTCTCCACCATGCCCAGTCATGTATAGAAGTATATGACTCCCTTCATCACTTAGAACACGTTTTGACCTTGGAACAGATGCTTCAAGGCCCCCAGTTAATACTCACAAAAAATTTTCTACCGTCACTTCATAACCTCGATAATCTACCTGAATGTTTAGAGCATACCATAATTAGAGAAATGTTTAGAGCACAAACACTCAATTTTTTTTATTTTTTATTTTTAAAACAGAAAATTGCACTGCTATATCTAGACTTCATATACATATAGGTTACCCGAAAGCTGGGGTGGGCTGGGGATATGCGGGTTGAGTAACAGGTAGAGGAAACTTCTAGATTTGAGCAAAATGTAGCAATTGTAAATTTTAATGTGATTTAGATTCTTTCTCCAAGTGGTGTGATTAAGAGAAATCCAGGCATTTCCTTAGTTAAGATGAAAGGCAATAGCAGCAGCTTTTGCCATAAATAGTACATCACATTTGAAATTAAAATGTTCAGTCATAAGTGTTAGCCATCATTGTATATCATTTATTCTTCAATTACTGAAGCAGCAGAAATATTGATTCCTAAAGATTATGCTCCCATGATGAATTATCAGCAGAACCATCCGTAAAAGCAGAATGTTTTAACCATTAGTTTGTGAAATGCAATATATTGGTGAATTAGATAGCAGTAACAGACATCGATATCCATCTCCCTTTGCTTGTCTGGAAGCACTAGCGGATCCAAGATGAGAGGCGAACAAGGGAGGCCGCCCGATATAAGGGGGGAAAAATTCCAACAGATCCATGGGCGGCCACTGGTGCTCGCTGGGTGCTTGATCTGCCGGTGTCTGGAAGTATGGATCAACAAAGACACCATAGAAATGGCGTATTAGGGAAATACTACAATCTTAACATTTATCCTGTAAACAGAACATATTAACATTTTTGTAATTTGCTCCAAGATGAACCAACAAATTTTACAATTCCTCTGAATAGGTCGCTCATTTTAACAATATTTAGTCCCTCAATCTCAATGAGACTAATATTAAGCATAACAAAACTGTTTAGTTTTCTGGAGGAAAGCGTAAGGTTATTATAATAGACTATACAAACCTCGACATTATCTCCATACAGGTTGAGCCTGTGGTTTTCATTGTTGAAGACCTGGGCTGGGTACTTGTTCCGAGCATTGCAAGCCATGTCATCAGCCAGCATGAGAATTATCCTCTCATCAGGTATTCCTAATCTCTTAACCGTTCTGAAGAAAATTTAATTTTAAAAACATCATTAATGTGAGCATATCAAATCATCATTAATGTGAGCATATCAAATCATCAACCTTCAACAGGCACGCAGCTTCGATTATTAATTGCCTGTTATTAAATTATTTTTTTCTGAAATAGCAACTTATATTTTTTTTCTAAACATTCAGCAACTCATTAGTTCAAAATACATCCAAAAAACAAAAAGAGAGAGAGAGAAACCGATCCCACTTCTTGATTCTAGGAAAAATTGAAACCATATTTCCAACTAGAACTTTACTTATTTTCTACAAAATATCAAAAATGTCTAATTAATATCAATACTTGAAATGAAATCCTAGTCCACTACTCCTAGTGTATCCAAACTGCTATAAAATGTCTTTTTCTTGTCCATATCGTTATTCAGTCATTAGTTTGCTGTAATAATTTCTAGGGAACAAAGGCGAAAAGGAACTAACTTGAATAAACTATACACAGAAGAGTGAATTGAGAGAGAGTACAATACCAAAAGCGGGAAGTGCTGACAAGAACAGCCCAATTGTTCGTGTGCATTGTGGTAGCGGTAGACGAGGAACCGAACACAATTGACGGGATCACATTGCAGAAAAACAGTAGAAAAATTGAGATTAACGCCGTCAATTTTAATGAGCTGTCCATTTTCAGTTGAACGAAAATCAAATTCTTTCAGCGATTGCTCAATTGCTGAGTTTCTGCAACTGTCTCTCCCCTTCCATCAATTTCTTTCAGCAATTGCTAGCTTTTCAGCAACACTAATGAGCTTATTTTTGTATCTTTTTCTTTGTTTTTATTGGGAAATTTGTTTAAAAAGCCATTTTTAAAATAAATATCTTTTTTCCCCTTAAATTGTTCGATAGAGATTAAAATTAAATTAAAATTGAAAAATTAATCGTTAATGTTGACTTTTATTAGACGAGTGGAATCCAATAACGATCATATTTCTAATTTTAATCTAATTTTAATTCCTTCCAATGTTTTAAATTTAACAAAAAGATTATGCCTTTGTTGGGTCTCATTTGTTGAAAAAATAAGTTTTGTAATAGTTATTTTTGGAAGAACGCGTGGTTAAAAAAAATTGAATTTATTAGTAAATTATTTTGCTCGAAGAATGCGTAATTCAAAAACAATGAAGATACATGAAGACCTCAATTTTTTTAAATATAAAATCATTTTTATATTTTAATTCATTATTTATAAATTTAACAATTAAAGAAAAAGAAAAAGAAACTCAATAGCTCGAAAGTTGGCAATGGATTAGGCAATTAGTGCATGCAAGGGCCACATTTAAAGCAACTCAAATGAGGTCGTTGACGTCACCCCCAAAATGCTTACATGAGAAGGAAAAAGTGAAGGACGTTTAGCGCAATGTTCACGTCTGGAAGGTGTGCAAGATATTCTATATTTAAATTTTTATAATTTATTTTTACACCGTCCACATTCTATCTTGTACATGGAACAATTTGTCCAATCGATTTTCTCATTGGAGATCGTCTTCTCTCTATTCCTATTCTAAGGAAAAGGCAAATCCCAGTTTTCAATCAATTGGATCAAACACATTACATCTCCTTGCAAAAATAAATAAATAAAATAAAGCTTTTCTTCTAGAAAATGTTTGACACTTTGATTGACCTACACTCATATGCGCGTGAAATCCGCGTGAATAGAAAAGGCCAAAAAATTGCTTTCCCTATTGCGAGTGTGCAATCAGGGAGGATCTCAGATCCTTCTTGACAGCATAGCATGATTGCTTACAAAACACCATGTTAACAAAAATTGGGAAGAAAAACACGGATAAACTTTAGAATTTCATTAATCCATGTAACAATGTCATTAAAAAAAAACCAACAATACGAAGTATATATTTGGATTGGTTTTTGATATCTTTTCCTCTTTAGATACTGAAAAATAGTAACAGATATGGCCATTTAAGAAAAAAGTCTCAAATCAAAATTCACTTGCATTCGAGCGTATAAATCGCTATTGTATAAGCCCTCGTTTGGCCACATTAAAATTATAATACATTCTTGTTTCTTTTTTTCAACCACATATTTTTTAATAAAATAATATTTCTTGTAAATCGAAAACTTTTCCTTTTTTTGTGAACCACTCATTCTCCACTAATTAATTTATGTTTGTAGATTAAAATGATCGAGTCATCAAATCATATAAGTGTATATAAAATATCCTATTCAGATTGCATCTTTGATGTCTAGGCTTCGACTGAAGATACAACTTTGAAATTCTAACTCTCTAAAAGTATGTTATGGATCTTAAAAGTACATTTAGCAAAGCATCTTGGTGAATGTTTTCCAGTGAAAGCACTCAAACTCGTCTCATAAAAGTTCTAAATACCAATGTACACAATTAAAAGGTATTTAACAAATCTGAGAAAAATAAATTAACTCGCAACATTTACTTGGGCAAATGTATGTATTTCCATCCCCAGATAAAATTACGACCCAAAACCAAATGACACAGAAGCAGTAAATAATTGCATACAGAGTACAACTCAAGGTCCTTTTCCAACTCGTTGCTTCTTTTCTTCTAGCACGGTAGCCTCTTTCAACATATCAGCTGCATCCTTGTGCATGTCGAGCTTGGCAAGGGCTACTGCCTGCATGTAAAATGCCGTGGACCAGTCTGGATAAACACATTGCGCTTGCATTGCATCTCGGAGGGCAGCATCTGGTTGATCGCACATGAGATAACAGAGGCTTCTTCGTGCATGAACTGTTGGAGAAATCATAGTGCCCACGTCTATGAACTGCACATATCATCACAATTATTCATATCCATACACTAGCAATAACTATCTGTCCTAAGCAAATATGTAGGAATAATAGAATAGGATTAGTAAACTAAGCCCGTGTTCATAATTAGTCAAACCAATTTTTATCCATACATCTTGTTACACCCATAAGAACTACCCACTTATCCACCACTCACTTTTATCTATTCATAATTTAAAACCGTTTAGAAATACTTCCCAAACAAGCTTTTAAAGCCACCTCGTTATCCACTATTGATTCAAACTTCATGGCTTGAGAAATATTTACCATCAAGAAGAGCAGATTTGAGAGATGGGTATGCAATTAAGCCAAGTCAGATAATTGAAGTATATGTGTAGTTAGCAGGGAACATATTGAATCACATTCTTTTGTCATTGTTATTATGATAGTGAACTCTTGATATGGAGATCTCTGTTCATTCTTTTTCCCGAATACATAAAATACTCTTACAATATAAGAGCCATCTTAGCATAGCCTCTGGTTGTTTTGTTTTTAATTGAGAATTGCTTGTTTTACAACAAATGCTTCTAAGAAAATTTAGCGTTTAAAAGATTTTAGTTTGATGGGTGAAAGAGGATGTGGAGAAGGGACATAATTAATCAAATGATTTTCTAGTAGAAGAAAAAACATTATTTTACAAGGAAGAGTTGCAAATGCACTTTGATTAAAGTATTTGAGCAATACATTTTGCAAGTACCTGAGAATAGCAATCAATAGCAGTTTTGAAATCTTTGTCACGGAATGCCAAGTCTCCGCGTTTCCTTGCGTCCAACATATCTCTCATTTGTTGAGTCCACTCTTGGAAAGATAACTAAAGTAATTGACATCAACATTTTTAATTTAAAAATTGAATTATTATAGAGGCATTTACAAAGCATCTTAGCTAGAAGGAATCACCTCATTGGTTCCTTCATCGTCTTTATAGTGTGTCATCACCAAAATTTGATGGATGGCTGTGAGATCCATACGTGAACAGGCATCACCCATTGGAGAGAGAGGGTGTTGTGGGGTTGGTGGCGTTTCTTCCTGCTTTGGAATTCCCAGCATCACATGAGAGGGAACCTGCAATCAGCATTTTGATTGTTACCTTAAGAGCAAATAGTTTGTGGATATTTAGGGCTCCTCTCTTGCTGATTAATTGTTCCAAAAAATCAATTTTGTAGCCATTTCTTTTCTGCAAATGGGACCCATTTATGAGATAGGAAGTCAAATAAGATATGCTGTCTCCTGTTCCAATAGTCACAAAAGCAATGAAAATTTTGCAAGGAATCAAAAACAGACAAGCCCTTAATATGAAATGCAATCAACATATTCCCAATGTGCATTTAATCAGATAACTCTTTTTTCATCTAATCACATGGCTTTTGATAAAACTAACATTCCA
>CAIGRK010067906.1:0-13778 GCA_903798315.1 Fraxinus greggii
TTACATACAATAATTAATTTTTTTTCATATTTACAACAACGCTACATTAATTCAACTAATTACATGTTCAATTTTAGCTCTTACAAAATAATGTAATACAATCTCATGAAATCTTTTGCTCCTCTTTATTGAATTCTCCATAAATTTGGTAGATAAAATCACAGGAAGGGAAAGATATCAAGCACACAATAATAAAGAGAGACTTCCAATTCAATTTTTTCAGACATGAACGACACTACGGTAGAATAAGAGATTTGGATAAAATTTAGGTCAATTTGATTAATTGGACTTTAGCTGGAAATTAGAAATAGAAAAATCATATTTCGGGTTTGGGTTAAATAAATTAGTTATCAAATTTATTTTAAAAAATAAAATAATTTGACTTATTTAAAATAAAAAAATTAGGGATATTCGATTTTTCGATTCTTAGTCTAGAACTGAACTGAACTGAACCCGTCGATTCTCGGCTTAAATCCTTGTTTGGATATTTAAGCTAAGAAGAACCGCTCGATTCAATTCGATTCGGTTCAATTCGAGTTCGGTTCGATTCGGAAGTTTTGTCCAAGCTTAGGAAATTCAGAAACCCTGTTGGAAAACTGAATTTTCCGTGAAATAAAAATCTAGGCCTTAGGAGATTTATTAGATTATCTCCTCCATTGCTTTTGGATTTTTAGGGTAAATCTTATTTTTGATTTTTGTTCATTGGCTTAATTTATTAGGTTAAGGTCATAATGTGGTTATCCTATTTTGATACAAAATTTGTTTCTTATTATAATTTTTGGTCGTTTGTTTGAAAAAAAATTAAATCCATTTGGAATTTAAAGGAAATATTTTCTAATCGGGAAAAAATATGTAAAAGGAATGGATAATTGGGGAAAAACCAAATAAAATACGCATTTTTTACGTGTAAATATATGTTGTATCGACGCTGAGTAATTCTGGGTTAGGTATGGGATTGTAAACGTGTTATTTATTTGTTGACGAAGGAAGTGAAGTTAAGGAGAATGGTCGAGAAAGTTGGCAAGGGACTTTCAGCGGAGAAGACAACGAAAGCTGTTGCGAGCAAGGAAAAAAGACAAGAAAAAAGCGCCGATTTCTCGGTCAGCTCATGCTGGTCTTCAGGTAAAAATGATTCAGTATACGAAAAATTGCAGTTACGGTACCAAACATTTAACTTTTATGTAAACTTGATCCAAACTTTTAATTGGTGACACTCACGTACCAAACCTTTCGAAAACTCGCATTGGAGTCTGAATTAACAGAAACTCTTAATTTCTTTGTTAGTTGACCAAAATCAAATATTTGATCAAATGTTGACTAAATTTTAAAGGCCAAACAAAAAAGGGTAACTTTACATTTTTTCATATAAAAAAATTAAAATAAAAGAATTAAATAAAAAAGTACTATTCATCTTCTCCACTCACCCCCACCCCACTAACTCCAAAATCGAAAACCACCAACAGTAGAAGAACATGTGGCTTTTGCAAGTGGGAAGATAGTTTCATGGCCGAATCTTGCCATTAAATTAAGGAACAACTCCTTAGAGGAATTCATGCATCCATTTTCTGATGGGATTATAGGAAAAGTAAAGAAAAAAGTAGTAGCTACAAATTTTCCAAACGCATGTGATATAATCGTCTCAGCGAATATTTGTTGAAGGAATGTTATAAAAATGACAGTGTATGTTCATGTTTTCATTAAAAAAAACTAATATTGGATTTGCAATTGTGGCAATTTATATTGATGATTTAAATTTAATTGACACTTCTGAAAAATTCAACAAAACTGCAAATTATTTAAAAAATGAATTTAAGATAAAAGATTTGGGAAAAATAAAATTTCGTCTAGGGTTGCAGATTGAACATTTCCCAGAGAATTATTTGTTCAATCTAAATATACAGAAAAAGTCATAAAACGCTTTTATATGATAATGCACATCCATTAGCATCACCTATTGCAGTTTGATCAATTGATGTGAAAAAAGATCATTTTCGTCCACTTGAAGATGGAAAAAAAGTTCTTGGTCCTGAAATACCATATCTTAGTGCAATTGGAACATTAACTCATCTTGAAATCTGTACTCGACCTGACATAGCTTTTTCTATAAATCTCCTTGCAAGATATAGCTCTACACTAACACAAAGATATCGGAATTGTGTTAAACATATTTTTCGTTATCTAAAGGGTACTACTGATTTGGGAATATTTTATTCTCAAAAGTCAGGATCTGTTTTAGTAGGATATGCTGATGTAGGTTATCCCTCTAACTTACATAAAGCTAAATCACAAACGTGATACGTATTTACATGCGGAGGAATAACTATATCATAAAGATCTGTGAAGCAAATCCTTAACAGTAACATCCTCAAATCATTCTGAAATTATTGCAATCCATGAAGCAGGCCGAGAATGTGTATGGTTGAGGAACATGACACATCATATCCAAGCATCATGCGGATTAATTTCAACAAAAGATAGTCCAACAATTTTGTATGAAGATAATACTGCTTGTATTGCACAACTCAAAGGAGGTTATATCAAAGGTGACAGGACGAAGCATATCTCTCCAAAANACTTACATAAAGCTAAATCACAAACGTGATACGTATTTACATGCGGAGGAATAACTATATCATAAAGATCTGTGAAGCAAATCCTTAACAGTAACATCCTCAAATCATTCTGAAATTATTGCAATCCATGAAGTAGGCCGAGAATGTGTATGGTTGAGGAACATGACCAATTATATCCAAGCGTCATGCAGATTAATTTCAACAAAAGATAGTCTAACAATTTTATATGAAGACAATGATACTTGTATTGCACAACTCAAATGAGGTTATATCAAATGTAACGTGACGAAACATATTTCTCCAAAAAAAATTCATGGACACGAGCTTCAAAAGAATGACGAGATCGATGTTCAACAAATTCGCTCAAGTGACAATGTGGCTGATTTATTTATAAAAGCATTGCCAATATCTACATTCAAGAAATTGGTTTACAAGATTGGAATACGTTGACTCAAAGATTTTCAGTGATCAACATCAGGAGGGATAACTGTACTCTTTTTCCTTGCTCATGTTTTATCCCACTTGATTTTCCTAGCAAGGTTTTAATGAGGCAGCATTTATTTTTAATACTCCAAAATGACTGTACTATTTTTCCTTCATTTGATTTTTTGTCTCATTGAATTTTTATCAAATAAGATTTTAACGAGGCAAATATTTTGTAATGTGTCATTCAAGAGAAAGTTTTGTAAATAGTAAGTTTATTAATGAATGACAATTGTACCCATACAACCCTAGAAATTATTATCATTGTATTCTTAATCATTCTCTTTAAATATAAGGTCTTCGTTCTCGTTATAATACATATAAGTCTATTGATTTTTATTATCTATTCTCTCTCTCTCTCTCTCTCTCTCTCTCTCTCTTCACAACAGTATAATTATGTTAATTTTCAAATTTAAATGCATCATTGATTTGACGGATGTATTATCCAAACAGATAGCAAAAGTTCAAAAAAAAATTCTTTTGAATAATTAGAATGAGATATTCTAATTTAATTTTGTTTATTGCATTTTCAAGCATATATTGTTATTAGTATTTGATGTGAAACAGAACATAATTATATTTTTCTATTAAGTAGTTACACTTGAGTATTTCCACGAGACAATATCGATATATGATTTGAAATTTATTATTGGAATGATAACTATTGTTCATATTTTTAGTCGAAAAAAATAATGACATTGAATATTTACATTTGACAATTAAGAAATTTGGAATGCTATGTATACATTACAATAAAAAAAAATGTTATTGAAAATGATATGTTATATTCAATAAATGCTACGAATATTAAAAAATTATGATGAAAAAAGAATGTTATTGAAGATATAACAATGACAATTAAAGAATATTATTAAAGTCAAGATTTTAACCAAAAAAATGTCATCGAATTAAAAAAGATTACAGAAAAAGAATGCCACAATACTAAAACTATGAGAATGACAAAATGTGTTTCAAAAAATGCTATAGAACATGACTATAGAACATGATAGATAGCATTCTTTGCAAGTTATAGATGACTTGATATGTTGTAGTGAAAGAGTCATATATTGCACAAACTATTGGAGAATTTACAACTATGGAAAGAAACGAAAACGATGATGAAAAAAGATTAAAGAATAGTTTGATATTAAAGAATACTTGAGTACATATAAACGTTGTTCTCAAACGATATTTACCTCATTTTCTAATTACTTTAAGGATTTCCGGCAAATAGTTGAAGGATCAAACAAGCCTTAGATGAAGAACACCAAAACAGAAGGAGTATATTCAAATTGAACAAAGTGAAAATCAAGAAAATGAATATGTAGAGAGTAATGAATTTTCTCAACAACTTGGATGATGAGAGAATGGTTTTTATCGTGTTTAGGGATAAATATTATCATGTATTTATAGCCTCCAATCATTCCTATAAAAATTGGTACCACCTTTACACGAAAAGATGCAAAAAATCAACCAAAATACACCATTTTTTAAATCAAAAAATCTGCCACTGCGTAGAAATTTCATCCACAGGGCCGCATGGCTTAAGACTTGGCCCCTGGAAAAATCCTACATGGTTAGATACGGTCGCATAGGCCAATTTATTATTATTATTATTATTATATTCTTTCTTTCTTTTTGCCAATTTCAATTTTGAACAACAAGATTCCTACTAAATCACATATTCAAAAACAACACTTATGCATAAGGATTAGATATCTTTCGATTTGAATCTAATTGTAATATAAACTTCACGAAGTATTATCGAAATTCAAGGTAGCGTAAAGTTTTGAACCAATTATTTCTTGTGACAACACCTGCGAAATCACACACACAAGTATTACATTTTCACAAGTTCCTCTAACTCTCTTAGTGCTAATATGACCTTGTACTTATCATTTTTCATTAAACTTTTAAGAGAGAAATTATAACTCTCTATTGAGGCGACACAACTTCAAAGTTTACATAGTTGAAGTTCTTCTAATATCTTTGTTACTTTTAGAGATACTTGTATCCAGTACTGAACTTCATTAAAAGTTTTATAACTCATACCTTCAATCATAATAACCAACATTATTTATCAAGATAGGGTTTAATAAATTAATAGTGTTACAATCTATCACTTATCAAATAATTTGTTATTACCCTTTGCACTTAAATATACTTGTTTAGTATATTTTTAGTAGGATTGTCATCATTGGTGGATTTAATTAAAGAGTTTCAACCGCATCCTACTTGATGTCGATCTTACTAACTCTCTTATAAGTTTATTCAACGGATCAGCTAAGTTTTCACTAGACTTAATATCTGTAAGAAAAATTATTAAATACTTGATTAATTTTCTTACATGCTTATGTTTTAGACTCATATGTCTAGACTTTCCATTATATACTTCGATGTATGCTCGAACTAGAGTAGCTTGACTATCACACAAGATAAATATTGAAGAAATATCATTTATATCTAAAGGTGTTTCATATAAAAGATGCTTTATTAATTTCCGTACATATTCATTTCTTAAACTCATATGTCTAGACTTTACATTATATACTTCGCTATATGCTCGAGCTAAAGTAGCTTGACTATCACACAAGATATATATTGAAGAAATATCATTGATATCTAAAGGTATTTCCTATAAAAGATTTGATAAGTGTATTTTGTGCACTTATTCAGACTATATTACTAAACTTTTATTTCGTTAAATTATTAATTTCTACTTAACTTGGGTTAATTTTCTTTTGTTTTTAGTTATGGACCAGTTTCGAAGAAATTGGGAAAGAAAGAATGGTGAAATTGAATGATATCTGCAATTTTTGGGATCAAAGTCTACATTATAGAAATCAAAGGACTCAATTGCATTAATTTGAAAGTTTGGATGACTTGGAGAAACACAAAGTAAATTTGCCATCAACCAATTGGAATTGAAATTGGAATTGGAATGGGAAGTGGACTTTGTTCTAATGAGAACTACAATGAAATTAAATGAGCATCACTTGTGGACTTGCAATTGAATTAAAACTTCAATTACCACTAGGAATTCTATTTTACACTAGAAAAAAGGGGAAATTAGGCTCACTACTCTAAAAAAGAAACCAATTAGATTAATGCACTTAACATAAATTTAAACCTCTAATCACCGTAATTTGTACGTCCCAAAACCCACCCCATTCAATTACATATACACACAGACAAAAAGACTCGGCTTCGCTTACGATTTTTTCAAATTTTTCATCAACATCATCCCGTTTTCTCCAAATTTTGGTGGGCTTTGAAGATTAATTATATTCCAACATCATTCATCCACGAATTCACACTTCCATCCATAAAAATTTCAAGAAATCAAAGGTAAATTGGCTCAACTTTATGGGTTTCGAAATTTTTCTTCTCTGTCTTAAATTCTTGCCCACGGTTGGAATTTTTGAGTTTTGTTGGGAGTATGGGTGTAATTGATGTTGGTTTTGTGGATTGGTTGTGGAATATTTGGATTTAGCATAGAATCATGAGAAAAATTTACTCATTTCAATTACTGTGTATATCAAGTGTTCGATTAATTGCTTCAAATGCATTTTTGTGGGAATTATGNAATTGGCTCAACTTTGTGGATTTCGAAAATTTTCTTCTCTGTCTTAAATTCTTGCTCATTGTTGGAATTTTTGAGTATGGGCGTACTTGATGTTGGTTTTGTGGATTGGTTGTGGAATATTTGGATTTAGCATAGAATCATGAGAAAAATTTACTCATTTCAATTACTGTGTATATCAAGTGTTCGATTAATTGCTTCAAATGCATTTTTGTGGGAATTATGCCATGAATTTTGTATGATACATATAATATACACACATAAACACTCACATGTCATTGTATCTCTACATTTGCATGAATTGAGTGACAATTTAGGGGGAAGCATATTCAAGCCTACATTCCCCCATATGTCCCCTGCGTCCCTATTTGAGTCCCTGCTTGCAGTTCTAATTTTCTGCTTATTGCTTATTTAGGATTGCTATATCATATATGAGTAACTAATGGTCATTCAGCCATGTTGACTTGTTATGAGGAGAAGCAAGGAAGCCAATTGAAGTGGAGAAGAAAGGAAAGAGGAAGACCAGAGCAAGACAAACAGAGGAAGAAGGAAATGCAGCCAACAATTTTCCTGAAATTCAAATCAAGAACAGAAAGAGCCTTTTACGCTTTTGTTTTCTATTATAACCTAGAGATGGAATTGGGAGAAGGTTGTGAATGATTATCGTGAAAAAATCCACCATCACCTCTAGGTTATAATAGAATGTTTCTAGGGAAGGCAAACAACTTCTATGGATGAGCATGATGTTTCAGCTTATATAGAGACGTCATTTTCTGCATTTTTACTGCAAAGATTTACAATATGCTGGTCCTTACTTTTCTTTAGCTTTGGAGTTATACATAACTTGTAATCTTGGATAGAAAATCCACCTGGTTCTACTGATGCTTTGTAGGATTTTTTTGGTTATGAATTATATTTGCATTCTGATACTTCACAACTTGATTTTCATTTTCTGCACAATAAATGTTATGGATCTAAAGGGGGAAATATTTGTTTTCCATTTTCTGTCTCCTGTTCTTGATTGCTAAGTAGCTACTGCTTTTTAAAAGTTCCGTCACTTTTTTTGAGTTTCGATTACTTTTTATAGTATTTGTCACTAATTTCTATTACTTTTTTGGTTTTTTGGTCACTTTTTTTACTAACAAAATCACTTTTTTTTTTATAAAAGTGAAATTGTGCTACATTGTCACTTACTTAATTTTATGCATTACCATCTAGAGATGTCAAAGTTGCTTGTCAATTTTATAAAAGTGACATTGTGTCACTTTTTAAAATNGAAATATTTGTTTTCCATTTTCTGTCTCCTGTTCTTGATTGCTAAGTAGCTACTGCTTTTTAAAAGTTCCGTCACTTTTTTTGAGTTTCGATTACTTTTTATAGTATTTGTCACTAATTTCTATTACTTTTTTGGTTTTTTGGTCACTTTTTTTACTAACAAAATCACTTTTTTTTTTATAAAAGTGAAATTGTGCTACATTGTCACTTACTTAATTTTATGCATTACCATCTAGAGATGTCAAAGTTGCTTGTCAATTTTATAAAAGTGACATTGTGTCACTTTTTAAAATTTTTTTAGTTTTTTGTCACCTTTTAAGTTTTTGTCATTTTTTAAGAAGATATAAAAATAAAATAATATTTTATATTTTCCTAACATAATCAGCATGTGGATTGGCCTGGACGTGCTGATTATTTTAAGAATATGATTACTGGTGCTGCACAAATGGATGGTGCTATTTTGTTATTTGTCACTTTTTTGAGTTTGTGTCACTTTTTTGAGTTTATATCACTTTTTGAGAGTATGTGTGTCACTTTTTTTTTAGTTTTGTCACTTTTTTTGAGTTTGTGTCACTTTTTTTTGACAATTTTTATAAAAAAAGTGACATTGTGTCACTTTTTCTTTTTACACAGTATTTTTTACTTCCTAAAAATCTTTCATATGATTTTTTAAAACATCCATAATTTTACGGGTATTTTTGTAAGTACCCAAAAAAAATGGGCAGCTGATGATGGAAAAAAAGAAAAGAAAATGAACTCTATTTACACTACACCACATTGGCGGTTGTGAGGGAATATAATACACACATGCAGAAAGAAGCATAAGGGTGTTTGGGGCTGAAAAAAGAAAAAGGCCGCAGCTTGAGCCTTGATGGAAGAATTGGGCGGGTGGGTGGAGAAAAATATATCTTTACAAGCATACGGAGGCAGAATTGGAGGACTATATATTTACATGCAGAGGAAGACAGAAATGTAATTGGAATCCTAGAAAAACGTATAGAAGAACGACGGAGGCGGCAAATAGAGGAAGAATTCCAGAATTTTGTACAATTAATCATCAATAATTGTACAAGGAAATTTGGAAAATTAATCACTTTTATTTTTTTAATTCTGACATTATGCGAGGCTAAATTATTTTGTGCTAGGATTTTCGGTAAACCTTGTATTATGAACTTTTAACTCGAGATTTTATTTATTTTTCACATTTAAAGTACGTTTTCAATTCTTGAAGGATTGACATGAATTTATTTTTCTCTATAATTACTTGATCATTAATTGTATGAATATTGTGGTTTGTTTTACCCTCGAAAGATGAAAAATAAGTTAGACATAGAGTCGATTGTCGTAGAGTCCGATAAGGGATAGAAATATACGACTATACTTTACGTGATCTTTAAATATTCACAAATATATTCGTGCATTTTTATATATTCACATCCGTCATATAAATATAGTCAGGTCACGTGTAATAATATGTTTAATTCTACTCGATAGTGATTGTTAAACAAATTAGAAATATTGATCTTTATAATTGAATCTTGTCATCAAATTTATAAGTTCCGGGTTAAAGGGGATTCGAGATCCTAGTAGGCTTTTCATCATCATATTTTTATAAAACTTGCATTTAATTATAACCTTGTATTGATTTTAATTCATTTACATCTTACATTTATTAGTAGATTATTTAATTTATAGGAAAAATCACGAATTTCAGTTGTTTCAGTTAAGACTAGGTTAATTTGAATTTGAACTAGTACAATCTCTCTTGGAACGATACTTAGACTCAAAAATATATTTTACTACTTGTTAAAATTCCGTACACTAGCAGTATTTAAAACGAACAAATATTTCGTGACAAGATCTCTTAGCCACTCAGCTTCTTTTCTATTTTAGCCAATGTTACAAACTCCAACTCCATTGTTGAGTGGGCATTGCATATTTGTTTCTTAGATTTCAAAGAAATTGTACCTCATCCAAGAGTAAATACCCAACTTGAAGTAAACTTGTTTTTTCCTGCACTCGATATCCAACTAGCGTAGGTATATCCTTCTAAGATAGTATGGAACTTTGTATATTGTAGTCCAAGGGTTTTGATTTTCTTTAAGTAACTAAAAACCCATACGATGGCCTTCCAGTGTTCAGAACTTGAACTGCTAGTAAACCTACTTAATTTATTCATAGCAAATGCAACATCGGGTCTTGTACATTGTACCACGTACATAAGACTTCCAATTGTACTTGCATATTTTATTTGAGCTATTGCTCTTTCAACGTTCTTTATCAATTTGATAATTGGATGCAACTAGGTATTAGCATCTTTAATGTTTAAGTGTTTGAGCTTATTTATCACATTTTAAATATAATGTGATTGATTCAATATAAAATCATCACCATCCTTTTTAACTTTGATACCAATGATAGTATCCATTTTCCCAAGATCTTTCATTTTGAATGTGAAGGATATAAACTTTATTGTTTATTTAATCAAGTCTATATTATTGCTAATGATTAACATATTATCAACATATATACATAAAAATGTAATTATACTATCATTTACTTTAGTACACAGACATTTGTCTACCGAATTGTAAATTGTGATTAAAACCATTTGACACTATTTTAAAGTCAAATTTTCCATGCCACTTTTTAGAGGCTTGTTTTAATCCATACAAAAACTTAATTAATTTGCATACCTTATGTTCATTTCTTGGTAGAACAAACACTTCCAATTGTTTAAACCTCCTCTTTGAGATCTCCATTTAGCAATGTCGCCTTAACATCCATTTGATGAACATATAAGTCATAAATAGATGCTAATGCAACCAAGATTCTTATTGAGGTTAACCTAGCTTTGGGTGTATACGTGTCAAAATAATATATTCCTTCCTTTTATCGATATCATTTGACTACTAATCTAGCTTTATAGGTATTTGGTATTCTATCGGAATTATATTTCCTTCTAAACACCCGTTTACAATCAATGGATTTAGAATCTTTTGGTAAATCAACTATTTCTCAAGTGTTATTTGATATGATAGAATCCATTTTACTATTTATTATATCTTTCCAGAATATGCAATCTCTCGAAGATATTGCTTCCTTATATGTCTTAGGATCACTTTCGACTTGAAGAACAAAAGAAAGTCTTCGTACAATATCCTTCCTATCTCCCTCTATTAAGTAGAAAGAAATATGTTGGGAATCTATTTTATCAGATCCTAGAGTTTTTTTTTCTTTTCTAGTTCTTTTACTTCTTTTCTAGTTCTTTTACTTCGTGTAGATGTCTCTTTTTGTGATTCTATAGAAATTGAAATTTTTACATTTGTTTCATTTTGAAAATTTCTTGTTACCAATACATTCTCGAAAAACTCAATAGCCATTGATTCTGTTATAATATTTGATTCTAAGTTTAATAACCTATATGCCTTCCTATTTAATGCATATCTCACAAAGGCACATCTAATACATCTAGGACCTAATTTAGTTCTTTTAGAATCCGTGTTCTTGCAATAAAAAAGGTACCCCATACTTCGAAATAATTAATATTTGGTTTCCTTCCTTCCCATGTTTTATATGGAGAAACATTATTCTTTTTCAAAGAAATCCTATTTATTATATAACAAGCACTAAGTAAAGTTTCATCATATAAGTTAAATGGTAATTCAAAATTTAATAATATATCATTTATCATTTCTAAGAATGTCATATTCTTTTTTTCTCCTGGACCATTTTGTTCTGGTGTTCGTGGTGCAGAACATTGATATATTATTTCATTTTGTTCACAAAATATATTGAATTCATTAGAAAAGTATTCTCCATATCTATCACTTGTAAGCGTCTTTAATTTTCTTCCCAATTGATTTTAAAATTCAACTTCATATTTTTTGAAGGCACAAAAGTCTTCCTCTTTATGTTTTAACAAATAAACAAAAGTATACCTAAAACAATTATCGATAAAAGTAATAAAAAATCTATTACCTCTTCTTGTCAACATGCCATTTAATTCATATATATTGGAATCAACAAGTTCAAGTCAGTTTATTGGTTTTACTACACTATGAAATGACTTTTTAAGCATTTTTTATTTAATACATGTTTCACATTTTTCTAAGTTATCAACTTCACATTGTATTAATCCATGTTTAATCATTCTTTCCATGGTGATAATTCCTATGTGTGCTAATCTACCATGCCATAAATTAAATAAATCAATAACATAAGCAAACGATTTGTTTTTATTAGAATCATTGTCAAAAGTACAAAGTTTGAACTTTCCTTCAGTAGAATAACCCTTCCAACAAAATACCCATTATAGTTTAGAACAAGTTTTCTCCACTCAAATACAGATTTGATTCTCGGTTTTCCCAAGAGAACCCCACTTGCTAAGTTCCTATACATTTTTAGTACATGAAGGACATTGGTCAAAGTAATTTTCTTTCCTGAAATGAAGATGATCTCCACATTCGCTTTGCCAATCACTTTAGATCTTCCTTCTTTTCCCATTTGGATCTCTTGACCATCATCAATGTCATGATAAGCTTTGAAAAGAGACTTATCATAACGCACATAAATGGTTGCGCAAGTATTATACCACCAACCTGGAACCTTGCTTTGGATTGCATAGATTTCGCTCACCATAGCGATAATCTCACCAACGGAACTGCTTGTCCCTCCTTATTTTCTTACTTTTTGTGTCTGTAATCTCTTGCATAGTGCTCCTATTCACAAACATAGCAAGATCCGTTGGATTTAGTTTTGAACTTCCCTTGATCCTTTTTAGGAACAAGAGGTTTCCCTTTCTTCTTAAACTTGTTGGAGTTATCACATTATCCATAGCATTAGCTTTTGAAGGGTCATTATAAAAACATTCAGTGTAAAACATTCGGTGTTATAAATAAGAAATTTCTTGGTACTTTCCTCCTCGACCTTATATTGATTTTCAAGTGCATCCCATATTTCCTTTACCGAAGTGGTATTAGTGTACATATCATACACCCGATCAAAAATAGCATTTAGGATGTGACCACGACATATCAATTCTTCCTCTTGCCTCTTCTTTCTCTAGGTAAGAACTTCTTCCATATCTTCTTCGGTTGCATAGGCAATTGGTTCCAAGTTTGGGTCAAGCACATAGATCTTTAACGCTATTAGAAGGAATTTGAGTTTGTCTTGCCATCTTGTGAAATTTGATCCATCAAACCTATCCAAATGCACCAAATCTTAATTCATCAATTTGATGGTAGCCAACGTAGTTTCCGTCTCCATCGTGGTAAATGTAAAATATCGTTTGAGATTGTTGGAGAATTTACAATAATGGAAAGAAACGAAGAAGAAGATGATGAAAAAAGATTAAAAAATAGTTTGATATTAAAGAAGACTTGAACACGTATAAACGTTGTCCTTAAACGATATTTGGCTCCTTTTCTAATTGCTTTAATGATTTCCGGCAAATAGTTGAAAGATTAAACAAGCCTTAGATGAAGAACAAAAGCAAAAAGAGTATCTTCAAATTGAACAAAGTGAAAACAAAAAAAAAAAAAAGAATATGTAGAGAGTAATGGATTTTCTCAATAGCTTTGATGATGAGAGAATGATTTTTATTGTGTTTAAGGATGAATACTATCATGTTTTTATACCATCCAATCATCACTATACGAATTGGTACCACTTTTACACAAAAAGATGCAAGAAATCAGCCAAAGGACACCATTTTTGAAATTAAAAAATCTGCTAACGGGCAGAATTTTCAACCATGCAGTCGCATAGGCTAAAGCCACGCGTTCGGGTGGCTTTAGACTTGGCCACGGGAAAAATCTTGCATGTTAGATGCGGCCGCATAGGCCAATTTTTTTTTTTTTTTT